>PVLA01013637.1:0-35651 GCA_004027455.1 Hydrochoerus hydrochaeris
CGCCCCCAGGCAAGACCCCAGGCCTGAGCCCAGAGGCCAGAAGAGATCCCGCTCGAAGTTCAGGGAGGGGAAGCAGGAGCCGGAGAAGCCAGCCAAGCAGACCGTCCGGAAGCCCGCAGCGGATAAAGCAAACCAGCCTTGCAGTAAGCGAGGCAAGGTGCGCTCCAAGACCTCCACTAAATCCTAAGATTCCCTGAATTCAGTGGGGAGCCCATAGTGGGAGAGCAGCTTCAGGGCCCCAGGGCACTGATGCTTTGCCCCCACAGACTGCTGAGAAAGCAGCTCTCACTCTCAATGAAGCTGTTTACAAGACTCTTGAGCGCTTTGTGTGTTTATTCTTACCTGGAAGGGAAAGGGTGGGTGCTTGAGGGAGACCAGTAGGAAGAACACCTGAAGTGAAAAGAGGAAAAGAGCTGAGATTCTGTTCCTGCTGTGGGACTCAGAGAGGAAAGCAAACAGGGAAACCTCCAACTGAACAGTGGTAGTTAGAAGTGTTGAATTAATGCTCAACAACCTAGCAACTCCAAAATGAGTTTTGGGGAGGAAGGCACCTAGAAAAGAGAGTAGACAATTTTAGAATGGCCCTTTGATCCAAAGCGTTTTGCTGAAATTCCTTTATGATGAAATGTCTCCTTCCAAAATTGATTATAATGATTGTGTAAATGTTGCCCTGAATTGTTATGCTATTTTAAGTTTTTTAAATGTCTCCAGTTAAATGAAGTAGTTAAAAGCATCCAGCAAGAGCATGGCACAAGGTGGTAAGTTCAATAGGTGTATAATTCTGAAATTGGATGGTAATTCCAGAAATCTATAGTGAACTACACCAGTGTTTAGTGAGGCCAGGATTCTAGTCCAAGTTCTGCTGCTCTGAGTTTAGCCACATAGTTACCAAAGCCTTCATAGATTCGTTTCTTGTGAGATATTAGAATTGCACAAATATCATTTTAGGTGATTTTAAGTGTCAGCGAAATGACAAGGGGGGCTTAAACATCACAATATATACTTTATGTGACAAAATTAAAAAATAACAGAAATAGCTATTGGGAAAGTGCCAAGTCCTAGAAAGGAATTAAGTTTTATTCAATGCATATCAGAAATACAGGAGATGGGAAAGGTTAGGTAATAGGATCTTTTACATTCGTTACACCACAACATCATTTATTAGGCACTTTATGTACATGTGGCACAAACAGAGAATTTCTTTTAATTTTGAATGGAGAGCTTGAAAAACTGTGGGAGTAGTTCTCCCATTCAAGTACTAACCAGGCCCAACCATGCTTAGCTTCCGAGATTAGACAAGATCGGGCTCGTTCAAGGTGGTATGGCTGTAGACTGTGGGAGTAGTTCTCAAGCCATAGGCTGTGAGACACATAAGGGGTTCCTTAGGAAGTAGATCAGCGTAGCTCATTCAGGGAAAGAGCTTACTAGTAGTCTTCAACTGAAGCCTAGAGTGGGGGAAATGGATACTCCTGGAACTGCTTTTCTTTCTTGAGAGATGAAAAAGTGTTTAAACTTCCTATGAGTCTATTTTCCAGTTGTGTACCTGAGCATATGAAACTGTGAGTAGGGTCTGGGGTACTGGAACCTGCTTCTGGAGCTGGAGTTTCCAGGTTCTGTCTTCAACAAAGAATTGAACAAAACAAGCAGGAATAGTGGCAAATTTTATTTGAAAACTTCAGTGTGAAAAATAAGAGAGAAACTGACTCTGCAGTACAATCTTGAAAGAGAAGAAAAATTAAAAAACAAAACAAACCAACAGTACAACCTGATTGTAAAGCAGGCTTACCATGAGGAAAACCTCAATAATGTGCTTTCAGTGGTGTCCTTTTATTTGCTCTACATATCACAGGAACCCGTGAGAACTATATATACAGGGTTCTGAGGATCATTCGTGTCCTGGAATCACTTAGTCCCCTAACTAGCTTTGCAATGCCCTGCTTTACTGGGTCATTTCTCCCTGAGTCATAAATCCTCATAATTCCTTATGAGTTGCTGAGGGAGTGGTGGTCTCTGTCTTCTATAGCTTCTTCTGGCTGACAAGGGCTATAGACCCTACCTACAGGGATTATGTGCGCTCCAACTACCAGGAGTTGCTGGCTGGTTTGAAGAAAGAAAAACCTGTTAGAATACAGTGGAAAAAGTCAGTTACCATTAAGCTGACTGTTTAATAGGAGAAAGAAACTTTACTCTTACTCCAAATATGAGGAACAGGTCAGAAGATTTCCATGCTTCCTACAGAGAAGAAGGCATGTCAGAGAGGTGTGTCAGATAAATTATCAAGAGTTTGACAGCGATAGCCTTTGCAAGATCCTGTTGCTTACTTGTTGTAGCAATCTTGTTTTTAGAAGAAAAATTTCAAGTCTTTCAGAGGCTCACAGGAGTATCTTTTTCCTTTTGGGTGATTTTTTTTTCTGACCGTTCAGGTGTGACGGGCTTTATTCTTGAAAGAAGAATAGAATTATCTATCTCTGGCACCTTTACTGCAGTGGATGTAGCAAGGATCACTGAAAAGGGACCCCTCCATTTTACCTTTAATTGTTCTGTGGGAGTCCCCTCCCTCCAAGAGTTTAGGAGCACTTTGTTTCCAGGGCAGATAGTAGGTGGTCCCCTTTGGTTAGGAGCTGGCAGGACAGATTTCCATACATTTAGATAGCCTGTTGTACTTGGCCCAGATTAATTAGATGGTGTAAGAGTCTCATGTTCTCTGGTCTACTATCATATCAGAGGCTACAAATAGCCTCCCATGTAACATCACAAATGGGCTCAAACTTAGCCCAGTTTGGAGGAATTGATGAACTTTTCAGGAATGCCATTGGCTGCAGTCACAGCCAAGATGTAAACATCTCATGGCAATGTTTTTCCAGTGCTTGTTTTAAGGTCTGCTTGTTTCTTTCTACCTTTCTAGAAGATAGAAACCACCAGGTAAACTGGAGGGGGCACTTTATTCCTAAAGCCATTATTATTCTCTGAGTTAAAAGAAAGCCCATTGGAGAGGTAAAAGAAAGCCCTTTGGAGGAAATGGGGTCATCCAAATTTGACAGTGATTTCTTTAAGAAGAACCTCCATAGTCTTTTCTGAATGAGTAGGAAAGGATTCAGGCAAAGGATTCCACTTGTAAAGGTATCAATTAGGTCTGATATCACTAATTCACAACTTCTTCCCCCACTAAGAGAGGTCCCAGGGATGAAAGTCTAATTCATGTCCCCTTTTCAGTTGGTGATGTCCAACAGTGCAAAAAATAACTAGATCAACTGTCGGAATGGGACAAAAAAAGAAATCTAAGATTATAGCTGTCATGATTGGCAATACTCTAAATTCACCCATATAATGGAAAACTCAGGGGTAGACACAGAAAGAGTTCCTGTTTCAAGTGCAGGACTGGTCACTGGGCATGAGACTGTACCTCTGCTTGGACTCTGTTCAAAATGTGAGGCAGATACTGTACCTCACACATGTTTTGGCATTGGAAGTTTAGTCTTTCCTGTCCCTGGATAGGCCAACAAAAACTCTCATTTTCTTTTCCAACAACTAAAGAGACCCTCTGTCCATGAACTTTGCGATCTCTTCTGAGAAACTCCAGATAATCTTGAATGTCACAGGTGAGGAAATCCAATAGCTAATTGACAGAGAAAAGCTCCTTCAGTTTTGACTTACTTCTCTGGCCACCTAGAAAGAGGAGTTGTGGGAATTTTTTATGCAGACAGATGTTTCTCTCCTGTGTGGGAAGTCACTGTGCCAGTTAAAGTAATTCAAGAGAAAAGAAGAAACCTACATGTTTTTCAAAATCAAAGGCTTACTTCCTATCTTCAAGGGTGAGGATTTGTAAGGCCAGCTGGTAAAAAAAGAAAAAGGAAGAAAAAATAACATCAGTTGACACAAGACAGTGTCTGGCTGCGTAACAAGACAGCTGAACTCTTAGTTACAAAAAAGGCAGGATGGTGCTCTGGACCAAAACAACAAACCAAATGAAAAAGGCACTGACAAACTGGGGTAAGTGGACAGCAATTTCCAAAATGAGGTAGCAAAACAACAGTGGACAACAAAGCACACTAAACTCTAGGTACCGCACATAGCACAGCAAACTATCTATCTGTCTACTTAACTCATATTCATGGAATCAGTGTGACAAGTGAGAAGAAGAGGTCTATTGCTGCTAGAAGAATAACAGAGACTATGCATTCCCTTCCTTCATCCCCCATGGAAAGGAGAAGGAAATCCTGATGCCATGGGAATAAGCCTAGTAGATCCTTAACATAGGGGAGGATAGGAAAAAGAACAAAACAAAACAAAACAAAACAAAACAAAAGCATTCACAACAATTAGAAGCAAAAATGTGCTCAGGACCTTACTTGAGTCTCTTGGCTGGATAAGCCAAATAAATGTGTCAAGCCTGATAGGTGAGGTTGTTACCAACAGTCACTGCCTGAAACTTGACAAAAAGAACAAAGCCATGTCCATCTGCACTGCTCTACCCATTCAGAGAAGCACAATCACACTACTTCTCCACCCAGTTTCTCAAGACAGCAAACTCCTTCCTAACCCTTCGAATTCCTTGTTTCTTGGTGATTCTGCTCTCAGAACTAAGCTCACTCCCTTGAGGGTGGAGAGTGAGTAAACAGTCATTGTTACATAAACAGAGGTTTCTCAGGTGGTTTCTACCCCCTCTGCACCTTTAGCTAAATAAGTTGTGAGGTACTGGAACACCCTTGTGGAGCTAGTTTCTGGGTTCTTTCTTGAACAAAGAATGAAATGAAGCAAGCAAAAATGGTAGCAAAGTTTATTTAAAAAACTAAAGTGAAGGGTAAGTGAGGAGCTGGATCTGCAGAACAAGCTGGGCCAAGTAAAAGAGAAGAAGACACAAACCAACAAAACCACAGAAGTACACCGTAGTCTTAGGGTTGGCTACCGTGAAGAAAATCTTGGTAGTGTAATTTCAGTGGTGGTGTCTCCTTTTTATTTTCTCCTCACATGGCAGGAACCCTTGAGAACTCCAGATACGAGGTCTAGATAATAATTTGGCACATGTAGTCTGCAATCTGGCCACAATTACTCCCCCAACCAGCTTTGCCATTTCCTGCCTTCCTGCCCCATTATCTCCCACAAGGCAGGTACAGTAATATGTATTTCAAACAAGCAAAAATATTTTAAGCAGGGCTGCTGTTTGCCCTCTAACACTTTGAGAATCATGCTATAAGCCTGTGCCAAACCAAGTTCTTACAGGGAAGTGGTATTTGTGCTATTGAGGATAGAATTCAGTCAAGATAAATAGGCAGTCATGCAGATGTCTACATAGAGTTTATTGTGAAGTGGATATAAGCAAACCTGGGCCTTCATTCAGGTGTCTGCCTAGAGTAGAAGTGAGGATGTCTCTTCCTGCACACAAAACCAACTCCTCAGGTCTGGGGAACTGCAGTAATTATGGTAGTTATTAATATTTTTCTTAGAAGTTACACTGGAATTGCAAAATATCTTTCTGTCTTTTTTAGATGGCTAGTGTTCCCTCACAGCCTTAATGATGTAAGAAACTTACAAAAAATTAGGAAAAATAAGTTCTTATTTAAACCATGTCCAAACCAAGAAGGGTCAGAGATTAAATCTTTAAAGATTTCCTTTCTTGTTATCGTTAGGCGATAAGCCCTGGCAGTCAGGAAAATATATGCTTTGTTTTAGAAATAGAGGCCCTGAGATCTAATAAATGATTATAAATATGTTACGCATTAAGGTCTTTGTTTCTTTACTATAACTGGCAAAGCATGCTATTCCCTCTTTGTCCTTCAGGTCAACTAAGGTTTAGCTACTTGCCAGGTAAAGTGACAGCAAAATGCTTGCAGTGTATCTCTAAATCTGAGCTACAATGTATACAATTATTTGAACTTTGATAGTTTTCCATGCTGTAATTAAATTTACAATCCATTTGAATGTCTGTGAGTGAAGGAATGAAGCAAATAGATTCAGAATAAGAAGCTACCTGAATTTAGGCTGAGAAAAAAATCAAACATGGTCTATTGAACATAATTTCAACAAAGTCAATCAAGTGGTATCATGGCCAAATTAGCTTCCCCTTTATAGCTGTGGGATTTTTAGATTTTCTAGGAGTCATTGCACTTCTGTTTGTATTATGATTTCTTCATTTAAGCAAATGTACATCCATTCAGTAAAATTTATCTAATTTATTAAGTGGTTCCCTTACAGAGTCAGTGGCAACCGAGAGACAACTAGGCCCTGATCTTATATAGTTACAAATGGTCATTTCAATTTTTTGTGATAAATTCTAGGATGATTATATGCCAATGAAATACAAGAAATCACCTTAACTCAGTGGCAAACTATCCACATTGTCCATAGTCTATTGCTACCTGGGTACTCTGTCAAAGGAACTCCCCCTGAACGGCTAATCTTAGTCATCAAAGTAAGATTCTGAATCCTGTCCTAGGAAAGCTGACATGGATAAAACATCATCTCAACCAAGCTATGCTTGCTTTTGATTTGAATACTGGGGTATTTTATTCAGAGTAAATTGAGTATCTTAACATCGCTCCGTTGCTTTCATTTTATCTCTACTACCAGTGCAATACTGATTGGAGAGTTGTTAGAGTTCAGAATTGTAACAAATCTTAGATTCTGTCTAGAATCACATATTGACTGGATGATTAAAAAACAGCCAATGGAAACACAAATGGCCTTTACTTCTTTATGAGCTAGATAATAATGACTATCATTTTTAATCTTTGAGTCCCAGTAGTTTACTTTTCAAATTCTAATTTTTATCAGTACATGATGGCCATACACAATAGTTACATTTATCATGGGGAGCTGGTACATGTACATAACATATCTGAATTGTTTTCCGCACCTCCCTGCCCCTCCTTACCCTGGTCCCTTTCCTATTTGCAGATCGAGCTCCCTGTTTCCTATTATCTTTTATTTCATCCTTTATTTATATTTTGTTTCTAATGTAAGAGAAATCATGTGACATTTAAGATTGTGTGTTTTATTTCACCTTACATTATGATCTTAACATATCCATTTTCCTATGAATGACTCAAGTTTACCTTTCTTTTTGGCAGAGTAATATACTTTTTCCTTTATCTACTCATCTATTGATAGAAAGGTAGACAGCTTCTAAGATTTTGCTATTATGAATTGTGCTTTGATAAACATATATATGTGTATCATTGCAATATGATGTCTTTAACTTTTGGGGGAAAATATGTAGAAGGAGAACATCTGAGTAAAATGAAACTTCTAGTTTTAGTTTTCAGAGGAATCTCCATGTTGACATCCATAATGGTTGTGCTAGTTTACAATCCCAACAACTGTGTAGAAGTGTTCCTTTTCCCTTACAGCCTAACTAGCATTGATAATTATTTGATTCTTGATGATAGTCATTCTTCCTGGAGTAAGATGCAATCTTAGTGTTATTTTGGTTTATATCTATCTAATAGCAAGAAATGTTGCACATTTTAAATGTGTTTAATGGTCATTCGTATTTTGTTTTCTGAGAAATGTCTATTCATCTAAATTATCCACATTTTGATTGGGTCTTTTATTTTGGGGCATCTAATTATTTATGTATTCTGTATATTAGTCCTCTGTAGAATAGCTGGCAATTTTCTCCCTATTCTGTAGTTTGTCATTTTGTTCTGTTGGTTTTTTCCTTTGCTATTTAGAAGATTTTTAATTGAATATAATCCCCTTTGCTGATTCTTGATGCTATTTCTTGTGTGGTTGTGATTGTTTTCTGAAAGTCCTTACCTATTCCTATGTCTTCAATAGTTTTACTTATTTTATCCTCCAACAGAGTGTTTTTCAATTTTAACATTTAGATCTTTCATCCATTTTGTACATGGTGAGACATATGGGTCTAAATTCATCCTCAGCATATGGACAGTCAGTTTTCACAGCACCATTTAGTAGCACAGGAAATGTTTGAAAGATGCATTATGGCAGGTGCATAATGCCCATATTAATTAATTAATTAATTAATTAATTAATTAAGTTTTGGGTTTTTTTTTTTTGAGACAGGCTCTGACTATGTAGTTCTGGCTGGTATTGAACTCATTAAGTAGCCCAGGCTTGCCTTGCACTCACAATGATTCTCTTGCCTCAGCCTCCTAGGTGCTGGGATTATCAGCATGATGCACCACACCCAGCTCTGTCCATATTTATTGTTTAGCATTTCTATTGATGAGTTGTTAATTTTAACTGTATGAGTTTTATTATTTAAACAATGTGTACTTAACAGGAAAATAAAATATCAATAAAATAAAACATTTTAATGAGCATTTATAATAAAAACAACACTTTCAACAACTGTTTACCTGCTTACAAGATCTAAAAGCAGCAGAAATGAAGTTTTATGTGAACTACAACAAAAATACCAACTTAACTCTACCACAGAAACAACCTTTGCTTCAACTGTCACACCTAGGTCAGTCTTCACACATGACAGCAGCAACTTCCATGCTCAAGTCTCATTTGCACTGATAGCACATGTACTTAGCGTTCCTTCTCTGTTTGGCAGCCCATAGTTGTCATCTCTCTTGTCTTCCTCCTTTGTCAGGATTTTCTATTATATAATACAAAGTGCACTTAGCAGGCAGATAAAATCACAATAAAATTAAACATCTAATACATAATGTGTGTTTAGAATAAACAAAAACATTTTCTGCATCAACTATTTGCTTACTAAATCTAGAAAATCTCAGCAGAAATAAATTTTTAGATGAACTACAATGAAAATATAAATCAAACACACAAAATAATCTTTACTTCAATTATCACACCTATAGCAGTTTTCACACATGACAACAGCTTGTTCCATATACAAGCATCTCTTACTCAGATAGCTTATGTGTTTTGTTTTTCTGTCTTCTTGGTAAGACATATCAGACATCTCTTCCCAGTCTTTCTGTTTTCTTAGGGGATTCTTGTGATGTTTCACCTGTCTGTTCACTGGGCTTCTCTAGAATTCTTTTGAGAAGTTCTTTGGGCAGTTTCATGTTGTTCTTCCTCTTTTGTAATTGATCATTTATCAATTCCAGTCCTAATCTTCTAGGAAAATTTCTCTTTGTGCCTGTTATTTTTGCTGTAAGCCATGAAACTATTTATGCCTGACATATTTAGGGTTGGGTAAAATACAAACATTGGCCAATGTTTTGTGCTTCTATGACATTATAGTTGCTGTACACTCATTAACATCTACTCCCCCTTTCATTTGCTTGTAAAATGTGACCATTTCTAGTTTCATTTGTATTTAGGATTCACTATCAATGTCTATTTGTTGTTTGTTTGGTTTTTTAGCTTTTTATTTTAAAGAGAATAAAACAAAACAGAACAGAATAGAATAGAACAAAGCAGTTCAGAACAGAACAGTATAAACACTACAGGAGTTCCAAACAAAACAGCAGGAAATCAACAGTGGCAACCATAATGTCTCTTGTTTATTTGAAATAGTTGTCCATATCTTCACATACACAATAAACTTGAACAAAACAAAATAGTATAAAACCAATCAAAACAAAAGAATGAAAGCATTATGGGCCTTCAAAACCAGACAATAGATAATCAACAATAGCTACCATAATGTCTCTTGTTCTCTTCAAAATAATTATCCATACCCTCACATATTGAAATCAAATAATAAAAAACAGACTAGAACCTATCAAAACAAAGAATAAAAGCATTATAGTTCTTCAAAACAAGATGATAGGAAATCAGCAATGGCTACCATGTCTCATTTTCTTCAAAATAGCTTGTTATGGATTAAAAGCTGATGGTCAACTTAACACCAGCTGAATTAAATCAGCATGGTGCTGAGCATAGAACATGAGGAAAGTTGCCAGCATAGAGATGTGAAGGAAGACATGTACCATTTAATCTCCATGAGAAACTCGCCACGCTGGCTTTCTGGCATGTACTCAACTGTTCTTATCATCAGAGGAGCTTGGGACCTCCATGACACTGAAGATGGCTGTGTTGCTTTTCAGGACAGCCCTGATCTTTATTATGAGCATGACTGCTCGACTCCAGTGTAGAACCCTCAACCTACCAATACAGCTCCTTCACCCTACTGGTACAGACTTTCTAGCTTGCACCACTGACCTTTAAGCCTTCCCAGCACAGACCCATAAACAAGTCCTTCTTGTGGGCTCTAGACCTCCAGTTGGACTTGTGGGAGGCATTGTCATGGGCTCTAGGTCTTCATTTGGATTTATGTAGGACATTGCTGTGGAATCCAGGCCCTTGGCTGAATATTCTGGGTCTTTAGTGTTGTGGACAGATTTCCTGCACTTTCTTGTGTTTTACTCTGGGTGACCATCATAAAATAATATTATAAATTCTATGTCCTGATTCTAATTGTACTCCTCAAAAACCCTTACTACAACATAGCTGTTCATATTATCATGCATAATAAAATCAATTTTTATAAATTCTTTAGGAGACATTCTAGACATGTATAATCCTATACATGTACAATTATCCTTTCTGTATTAGAGGAAAAAGCAAAACAAGCAAAAAAAAATACAAGAAAAACAAGAAACAAAAGAGACATATAAATAACAACAGAAAACCCAAAATATAACAATATAGGCTTTCAAAACAAGGTAGTAGAAACATAATAATGGTTGTTATTTTGCATAGTTACCTTCAAAAGAGTTGCTCATATTTTCAGATATAGACAAGCAAAATTGATCTAATCCTATGAATATTAACTGTTTTGTTCCAAGAACTAATAGAGTTAGTAGTATAATCGTCTTAGCTATCTTAAGTTTATATATACAAATTTATAACTTTTTTCTTTTTCCTTTCTTCTTTTCTCCTTTTTCCTGAGTTATATTTCCCCTTTGAGCAGTTTCTTACTCTTTCACAATGTTTATTGAAGATTTTTGTATCTTATCTACTCTCAGTTTCTTACACCATTAAGACAATATGGTATATACACACATGAGTTTGATTTATTTCACTTATGAGAATGGTCTCAAGTCGCATCCATTTACCTATAAAAGCCTCAATGTAGTCCTTCTTTACAGCTGAGTAGTATTGCATTGTATAAAAATACTATCTTTTTTTTTTATCCATTTCTTGGTTGATGGGCATGTGGGTTGTTTCCAAGAATTGGTTATTACACATTGTGCTGCTATAAACATGGGTGCACATATATCATTGTGGTATGATGTTTTCAATTTTTCTGGGAATATGACCAGAAGCAGGATACCTGGATCAAACAGGACCTCCAATCCCAGCTTTTTGAGGAACCTCCAGACTGATTTCCACAGTGGTTGCACCAGTCTACACTCCCACCAACAGTGCAGAAGTGTTCCTTTTCCCTACAGCATTTGTTATCAGTGGTTTTCTTCATGCTGGCCATTCTTTCTGGGATGAGATTGAAGCACAGTGTTGTTTTTATTTGCATTTCTCTAATGAACAATGATGCTTAACATTTTTTCATGTATTTATTTGCCATTTATATTTCTTCATCTGAAAAGTGTGTATTCATCTAAATTGCACATTTTTGGATTGGATCTTTGAATTTTGGGAGCATGATTTTTAAAAATTCTTTATATGTTCTAAATAGAAGGCCTTTGTCTGAGGAACAGTTAAATAAGATTTTTTTCCCAATTCATGGGTTTTCTTTTCACTCTGTTGGAGATTTCTTTTTAATAAAATGAGATCTCAGTTACTGATACTGGGAAATATTTCCTACGCAGTGTGATTTTTGTTCATGAATTCTCTGCCAACATCTATGTCTTCAAGATTTGTACCTACTTTGTCTCCCAGCAGATTTAGTGTTTGTTTTTTAATGTTTATATCTTTCAATTTTTACTTTAATTCATGGCGATAGGCATGAGTCTATTTTTAGTTTTTGGCATATGCAAAGCCAGTTTATCCAACATCACTTATTAAAGAGGCTATCTTTCTTTTAGTGAACATGTTTGGCCCCTTTGTTGAAGATAAGGTGGCTAAGTATGTTTGCAGTTGTGGTTGTATCTTCTAATGTATTTCATTGATCTTCAAGTCTGTTTTTATTCCAGTACCATGCTGATTTTATCACAGTAGCTTTCAAGTCAGAAATTGTTATGCTTCCTGCTTTGCCTTTGTTAACCAGAACTGCCTTTGCTATTCTAAGTCTCTTCTGGTTCCAGATGAATTTTAGGAATGATTTCTGTATATCTGTAAGGTATGCTGATAGAATTTTGAATGGAATTGCGTTAAATCTGTGCAACAATTTTGGGAGAATAGCCATTTTCACAGTGTTTGTTTTTGAGACAGTGTCTCACTATGTAGTTCAGGCTAGCCTTGAATTCATTGTGTAGCACTAAGGCTGACCTTGAACTCACAATATCCCCTTGCCTCAGCACCCCCAAGTCTGTAATTATAGGCATGCACCACCATGAAAGTTTCACTATTAATCTTATCATTGTGGTGTAATGATATCCATCCCACTTTGTTTTTCTTCACTATATGGGAAGAGACCAATGTTACTTCTTTAAGAAATCCAAAGATTGTGTTATACATTTCTCTATTGTGCACTTGCAAAAAAAAATTTTTTTTAAAGGAATCTCTGCTTTGTTTTGGTTAATAATTCCTGTAAAGGTCAACTGGTGTTCTTTCAGCAAAAGTAATATCAATGAGTAACTAGCAAACCAATTGTCAAATGTAACATTTGGGTTTCTTTTCGAAATAGGTGCAACAAATGTGTTCACAAAGTCATACAGTTTATTATTGCATAGATAAAGATCTGGTGATTGAGTTCCCAGCTAAATTTCTAAATTCAAGATTGTGGGGAGTGGCTGAAGCTGGAGATGGGTCACATGTATGGAGCTAAATCCAAGACAGCTCCAAAACACAGAGTGCCTGAGGTGAGCCATGTGAACAAGCTGTTCCAGCTCTGGAATGTGAGATGCTTGAGGTTAGCCAAGCAACCAAGTTGCTAGGCAGAGAGATTGCAACAGAAAATAACCTCTCAAGTGTGTAAATAAACATGCTGTAGTCATTGGGCTGTTCTTTCTCTCCCACCAGGAGAAGCAGCTCCACCTGAACTGCATTTTGACTCTTGTTTTTCTTCATTCTCCAATACCTCTGCTCTGGAGTTTCAAGAGCTTTGCTGGGTGTGGTGCCTGAACACCACCAGGTTTGGTGCCTGAAACAGGGACCTAAGCATGGGGAAACTCATCATAACAGGTGAGAGGACACCTCGGAGAGTATGTGCACAAACAAAACAGGCTCATGAGACCAAAAAGCAAAATAAGCTCACATAGAGGAGAGAGGTCTATTGATATTATCAATATTGATTTCATCATGCATAAAGCATGGGGCAAATGCTTGTTGATTCTTATATTTACCTCTTTGTTGTGGACATGGATCAGAGAGTGTCTTGATCATTGTATGCTTGTTGAGATGATCACAGAGGATTTGGCTCAGAGCACTATCTTAAAACTATGTTCAGAGCAGAAAAAGGATAATGGAGCAATACCCCCCTCCCCCCAGTAAAGCTTGAACTCTCTAACTTTGCTCATACAGATAAAGAAGGAGCTGTGAGGAGGGACAAAGAACACTCTTCCCTACTAGAGTATTTCACTGCAACTTCTTTTTCACAATGGCCCAAAGTAAAACAAATAACCTTAACTGTGCCACAAGCAGTTACTTCTGCTTTCTCAGTTCAAAAAAATTTTGCTGCATCACAGGCTGAGACTTCTCCCTTCAAACAATAGCATCATCTTTTATTTCTCTCTTGCAATTGGCACTAAAAGAAGCCAGGAGGCAGGAGAATCCTTGGAGGTTTTTCAACATGTCTACCCTATTGATAAATTTCAAGACCCCAATAATCTGGGATAAGTTACACATCTTCATGAAACTGTACTCTTTAAAACCTTAAAGGAACTTTAAAAAGTGACCACTACCCTTGCCCCCACGGTCCATTTAACCTTGGGTTTAATAGAGCTCATAGGACAACAAGTTACGGCTCCAAATATTTGGAAAGAAATAGCTAAAACATAGGTTCTTTAAATTTATTTTTTCTTTTATTTTTTTTAAATTTTATTTTAAAGAGGATAACAGAATAAAACCAATCAAAACAAATCAGTGTAAGAGATATAGGACTTCAAAACATTACAAAATCAAAAATAGTTGCTATAATGCCCTTTTTTTTTTTGCACCAGGGATTAAACTCATGAACGTGCCCTTGCCAGGTAGGTGCTTGTGCTACTGAGCTAAACCCCCCAGCCCCCATAATGCCTTTTGACATCTTCAAAATAGTTGCAGATAACTTTGGACATAGTAAAAATGAAACAGAAAAGAATAGGATAGAAACAATAAAAACAAAACAATGAATATGATAGAGTACTTCAAAACAAGCCAATAGTAAATTCAAAATTGCTGCCATAATATATCTTAATATTTTTAAAAAAATTTTATTTAAAGAGAGAGGAAAAATAAAGCAAAACAGAAAAAAAGGGTAGAAACAATACAGAATTTTTAAAAAAATGAACAGTAAGAAATCACTAGTTGATACATTACATATTGTCTTCCTGGATATAGTTGTTCAAGTTACAAAATCAAAGTATACAAAGTGGACATTCAAACAGTAAGGTTGCAAACATCTCTGTTCTCTGATCCAACAAAAACTTAGCAACATAATTATTAATCCTACACCCTTAAATATACATGCAGTTATATCCTTTAGAGCACTTGCTTTTCCTCCTTTTGCTTTTTAAGTCCATTATCTGTTTAGTTATATCATGTTTCAGATTTCTCAGTACCTTGCTGATCTGTTTTGTTGTTGTTATTTACTTTTTAAATTTTTTCTTATTTATTATTATTTTTACTTTATTTATTTATTTTGAAGGTAGTAAAATACAGCAGAACAAGATAGGACATAACCAACTGAGGCAGTGCAGTGAAATTGGCACAGAACCTCACAGCAGGCCACTGGGACAACAGCAGTAGGCACAATAGTACATCTGGTTTTCTTCACAATAGTTGTTCCTTCAATCAGGCAGAGCAATGTTGAAGGAAATACCAAAATTGCAAGAACAGAATATTGAATAGAGAAATACCATTGATCAAAACAGAGCAAAACAGAGATATAAGTATTTGCCCTCAAAGAAATGGAAGAAAATCCCCCTTATTTGCTATTGCATATAGTCAAACTCGCAAGTCATGCTCAGATCTCCAGCTTTCACTTGCTAGCGGGGGGTAGGGTGGTGGGGTGGGGTGGAGGGGATGGATGGATGTTTGATTCTTAGCCCATGCACCGGTAGGCTCACAGTTGTCCACCAGAGGGGTGAACTGGCTGCCCATTTTCCCAGCACCCCAAGGTCCAACATGGCATGTCATGGATCTCAGGAAAAGCTGATATGGTTCTCGCCCTGGGGTGGCCGTGGCTTGCCAGGCCACAGCCACTTACCAGAGTGGCATGCTGGTGGCTGTCCATTTTCCCAGCGCCCCAAAGTCCAACGTGGCGTGTCGTGGATCTCAGGAAAAGCTGATACGGTTCTCGCCCTGGGGCAGCCGCAGCTTGCCAGGCCACAGCCACTTATCAGAGCAGCATGATGGCCTATCTTGCTATTTTTGAAATTGCTGCTGTTGCCATCATATTTGACAAAATCAAACAAAAACAAAAAATAAGGCTCAACCCCACCACCCAAAAGTGGAAACGATATAGGACTTCCAAAACAACATCTTAGGGAATCAATGATGTTTGCAACCCTCAGAAGGAGATCTCCTTTAGATGCCACACTGCGTACCACTATCCTCTGAGCCTATGAACAGACCACTGACCTTTGACCTGAAATGTTAGTGAAACACTAAGGCACCACAGGCATCCAATTGCATTTCACCTCGATAGCTATAATCATAGCCTGTGTTTCTCCACATAAACCAGTAACTTATGGGGAGGGGATTGGTACTTCTTACTTGCTGGCTGGCATGCCAGAAGAGGCTGGGATCTGCCTGTTCCAGTCCGATGGCAGCCCACACATTGCACTGGTTCCCAACCTGGGCTTGCTTCCTGGTGTGGCTTTCTTATCTCTACCCCCAGTCCATGAATGGCAAGAGGCTGTGGTCTGGCTGTTCCAGTCTGGTGGCTCCTGTGCATGGTTCTGGTTTGAGTGGGCTTGCTTCCTGGCCTTCTTCTCTCTACCTCTGGTCTGTGAATATTGCTGACTTATGGAGAGAGGCTAGGGTTTGACTGTTCCAGTCTTCCAGTAGCCCGTGCTGGCAGCAGTGATTTTCAGACTGGGATTTCTTCCTGGTGTGGTCTTGTTCTCTCTAACCCCAGTCCACAAATTCTGCTGACTCACAGGGAGAGTCTGGGGTCTGGCTGTTCCAGTCTGGTGGCAGCCAGTGCATGGCACTGGTTTTCAGACTAAGACTGCTTCCTGGTGTGGCCTTGTTCTCTCTACCTCTGGTCCATGAATGGTGCAGACTCTAAATTTATTTTTTTCAAAAGCAAGAATCAGCACCAATCATGGACCAGGGTAAAGAGACTGTATAGTGTTAAATTGCTGAATGCAGGGTCCCCAAATTCTTGGGTGGGGAATCTTTAGCTTACACAAGTAAGTTCTCACAGAATGAAAAGTGTTCAAGAATGAAAAAGTCTTATGCAGAGTCCTTCAAACACAACTCCTCCAACTTTAACTGACTACATATTGCTTGCAACTACAAAACAGAAATGCAGGAGATGTGGGGAGTGGCTGGAGCTGGAGATTGATCACACATGCAGGGCTAAAGCAAAGCCAGCCCTGAAACACAGAGCACCTGTGTGAGAGACATGAACAAGTGTTCCAGCTCTGAGAACCCATGGCACCCAAGGTGAACCAAGGAAGCAAGTTGCTAGGCAGAGAGGTTTCAACTGACAATTACCTCCTGAATGTATAAATAAGTGCACTGTAGTCATTGGTAATTATTTCTTTCCCACCAGGAGGAGGCTCCACTTGACCTCAAATTTCTGCATTGTTTTCATCTTCCAGCATCCTCCCCCCAGAGTTTCAAGAGCTGTGTTGGACATGGCACAAGATGTAAAATGCCTTAACATCTACCATAGCATAGATTTTTATGCTATATTTGGGATGTTTACTTGGCATATATCATAGAAGCTTCAACAAACATGAAATGCTGCAAGTTATTCATCAATTGTCGTGTATTCAGACAGTGTATAAATCACTTGACAGTTCAAAACAAAGCTTTAAAAAAATGAGCAAATAGCAGCCAAGTTGTCAGATTTTGTTTCTTGATGGTTCTTTTTGTCATCAAAATGTAGGCAATTTTGAAGAAAACTAAATCTGTTGAACATAATTATTGCTTTAAAAATCTCGTGATATACCACATCTGTCTTCTGCATAAATCCTTTTAGATTCTGACTTTTGGAATGATAAATTCTTGTTATGAAGGATTTTAGTTCAGGTAGTGAGATGTCATGCTAAATATATATTTGAGAATTACTATTGATGCATATTGAGTATTTTATTTGTATTTCATTATTAGTTTACTTAAAACACCTTGTAGTATATAGTGCCTTATAATTTCCAATGTTGAATCCCAGTGTTTCCATTTTTCTAATATGTTTCACCTGTGGCAAGAAGTTAGCATTTTCTGATCTAGTTCTAGGCTTCATTTGGATCATTTGAGTATACATGACCATTTTGTAATATTTTGACTACTCAAATATTTATTTACATTACTGTTTTCTTCCTTATCTGAATCATAGTCTTCATTCTGTACTTTCTATTTATCATATCTTATTAACTTCTTTGTCTTACATGACACAGTCAAATCTTGCATCACCAGAGCCTTATATATTTTGGGGGGAGGGGAGCTCACATGAGGCATTTGTACTTACCTAACCACCATTACTACCACCCACCACTGTTGTAGTCTTTTACCTGGAGAGAAGGTAAAGAGAAGGCAAAAAATTTAGAGGAGAGAACCAAGGGTATAAACCACCATAACTTCCCTATTCAAGAGATAGGGACCATACATAACATATTATAGGTCCAAATGAATACAGACTAATACCAACATTGGATAATCCTAAAATATTCAGTTTGTCAGAGGGATGACTGGGTTGCATGGTGGGTCTTGGAAGAGGGTACACAGCTACAGTGGCCTGATCCTTGGCAGGAAAGCAGAGAAGGTGGATGCCTCTGTGCAGAACATGCTAAGGATGAAAACTTCATCTCCCAAGTCTGCAAATGAAGCAAGAGATTAGAGTATGGCAGGTTGGATGAAAAACAGCATATAATCTGCCAATTACAAAGATCCAGGAAAGAGGCTACACATCAGAATATGACCTGTCAATCAGGACTGGAATATATGGGCAGAACAACTTCCCATCGACTGGATACGAGGATATAAAAGTTAGCGCTGCAATCTTCCTGTTTTGCTCTCTTCCTGTTTCTAAGTGGCTTATCCTGCTTCAGAGACATATCTCTTCTTGCTCTTCTTTTCACTCTTTCCTTTTCATTCTTTAAATAAAAATATTTATCAGTTTTCCTGGCAAATTCTTTGCGTGGAACAAAAATCCTGAAATTACCTAACACATGCCACCTGCAACAGAATTATCAGTGCCTGTCACAAAGTAAGCACCAAAAAACACTGTAGAATTGAGAAAGAAAATTTGATTCCTGGAATCTAACAGAAGATAGGCAGTACATTAAAGTGATTAGATGTACAAAGTGACTTTGGAAACTACATTGGGGAAGAAGATCCCCTAGGAAAGGGGCCTAGATCTGTCAGAACTGGGCAGAAGGTAGGTTGTACTGGATGTGGGTTGGTGGGAAGGGGGAGTATATGACAGAGAGAGGGAGAGAGAGAGCAATAAAGTGGCAGCAGAGTTGCCATGGCCTGGAATTTGGAAGAAAGGAATGGGAAGCACAAAGAATTGACTCCTGCTTAGTGAACTTAAACCTGTTAGAAAAGAAACAGGGTAGTAGGCCGGGCGATAGGTAGTGAGTGTACTTTTTGTTGTAGCTTGGCATAACTGATACCATCCTGTACCCTGTATTTGACTTGTGCCCTGTATTTGACCTAGAAGAGTGAAAAATTATTCAGGGTACAAGTCCCATGAGCATCCACAAGAAAAAAATTAACCTGCTTAACAAAAAAGCAGGATACAGGTGTCAACCAAAATTAATGTAAGATTTTAGCTGAGTTGTTCCCAACAAGATGTCTTGCTTTTCAGTTTTCTGCTTTAAAAACTCTGCAACCTTCCCATTCAGGCCACTCGGTTTGACTCTGAAACAGGGGTCTATGTGGGTGGTTGCTGAGCTCAGCTAATAAAAATCTCAAAATTTGTCAATTTGGCTGCTTGGATTCCTGTCTTGATTACGAAACCACCTCACTTATGATGGACAGTAAAGAGTCAGAAACTTGGATTTAGAATCTATTATTTCTATGATTAAGAATGAGTGGGAATTGGGAAGAACAAATGCCCTTGGGAAGGTATGGCATTGCTCAGGAAAAATAGAATATAAACCACACCAAAAAGACTGAGAAAAATGAGAAGGAAGACTGGAGGAAGAATGTTGCCCACTGGGAGAATACAGGTGTGACAGGAAAATAACCTGAGACCTAGAGTTAAGGAAAGCTGCAGCTTTGCCTATCCTTTAATGGTAGGCTTTCAATGGTTAGTTCTGTGTGTCCTCACAGGTATGTCTAAGATAGGAACTGGAGGAGGTAGCAGGGCTGTGGCCTATAAGACAGATACTTTTCTTTAAAATTTTTTTTTATTTGAAAGACAGTAAAATCCAACAAAAAAAAAATAACAGAACAAAGCCAGTGAAAACAAAGCAGCAAAATTGGTACACAATTTCAAAGCAAGATACTAGGAAAACAATAGCTACCATAGTATATCTTGCTATCTTCACAATAGTTGTCCATTCCATGAGCTATAGCAAAATCAAACCAAAACCAAAACAGAATAAAACCAACCAAAACAGAATATTGAATAAAGCAAAACAATCAGAACAAAGCAAAACAGTGAAAACAATATTGGATTTCAAAGACAAGATAGAAGAAAATCCCCCATATTTGCTATATTGCATACTGTCATCCTCCCAAGAGATGCTCAAAATCTACCAAACAATACAAGCATTTAGTTGCCTTATGTTCCTTAGTTGCTATCAACTCAACCTGTCCTCCAAATCAGTGGGTTGCTTAGCTGGGAGGATGTTGATTTTCAGCCCGCATGCCTGTAGGCTCATGGGAGGCGCTGCCTTTTTTCCTCCTGGAAGCCGTGTATCTTGCATGGCTTATCTGACAGATCCTTTTCTACAATCTGAATTGCATAGAAGTTTTCAAGCAGGAATTCTGGTTTTTTGTTTTATTTTTTTGGAATCACAGTGTCACTGGTTACCTCTATCTAGAAAACAGTCTGGATTTGAATTTTGCTTGTGTCATATCTTACTAGATAAGCCTATTTCCTACTTGTACCCTGGATACACTCTGACGGTCCTGGTACTAGCCTATGGAGTACACCAAACCAGGGTTAGGAATTCCTTGCATCGCCCCTTACTGGTTGCTAATTCAACTTTGAGGTTGGAAAACTTTGGCCCTTACAGGCTCAGTAATTAATAAGACTTAGTGTCAATTTTCTGCTGAATGCTCCCCCATCTGCCTACAGGGCCATCTATTAGAACTAGCAAAGGAGGATCATTTTCTTGCAGGCCATTGTTTAAGTTTAAATTGGACTATATTTTCAGCTGTCCTATCCTTTCTGTTGTTTCAGATTTCTGGATCCAAGTGACCCGAATGTTCATATTCAAAGTCCCTGCTTCAATCAATCATTGGAGTTTAGTAGTAACTCACTACAGTTTCTGAAACTTGTGAGTGACTGCAGTTTTTTCATTGAGTTAAGGATGAAGGAAGACTTGGAACTAAGGGGAACAGACTAAAGCCTACTGCACTTAAGATGATAATAGGACTGTGAACATCCATTTGAGGAGGGTAAGGTACCACTGCTTGAAATGGAGTTTGAATTCCCTAGCCATGGTTCTCAAACTTTAGCTTATCTAATATACTAGAAGGTATGTTAAAAGACAAGTTGTTGGACTCTCCAGAGTTTCTGATTCAGTAGATCTGAAGTGGGGTCTGAGAATTTGCTGCTGATCCAAAATCACATTTTGAGAACCACAGTCTGGCATTACACAAAGGAAGAGAAGGAAATTTGTCCAGCACAGGCTGAGGGATCTAAAGGAAAAGATTTTACTTTTCTGTTATTGCCCAACCCTGTTCACCCCCATTCAGTGAATCCATTGAAATAGTGCTGGAAGGAAACTTCCCCTAACCTTTCTGGGTCTGAATCGAGTTTTACCTTGTCCTTGATGGAAATAAGAAACAATTGTTTGATCACAAGAGCATGGGAAAAGGCAGTATTATGTCCCAGATTACCACCTCTTTAGCTCTCCTGATGGCATAACATTTCTTTAATAAGGGAAAAGTAGTTCTTTCCAAAATTGAAGCTAAGGTTTAAAATTTAGCTATCCTCAGGAAAAGCAAGGGATTCTTTTAATAATTACCTAGAATAGAGTAGCAGCACCACAGATAGAAAACTGTGATAGATTCTTGGAGTTTTGTTTTAAACTTTGACCAGAGAGAACAGATATTTTTTTATTGAAAGGAAATAAGCTGCCATATGGCATGAGAGAGTTTGGTGGAAGATAAAAGTTCAAGGCTGACTCAAATCTATTCACTCATCTGATAGCTGTTTTATTTATTTATTTATATATTTTCTGTCCAAAGGATGTAGTGTTAGACTGAGGTAGAGAAGACAATGATACACCAGAAATGACCCAAAGGATTTCCCCTTCTGCAGAAGGTCTTTAAGGGTCCATGATGCCTTTTAGCTGGGTGCTATAACGGCACTTCAATTTAGGAGGGTTTACTTTCTATCTCTACAGTTAATAAAACAGATAAAAATTTAAAAGTTACCATATAGTCATTAAGAGTACCTGACGATAAGGGATATCACTCCCCACATATTCTTAAAATATGTTAAATGGATTTGCCAGCATATCAGATCTTTCTTAAAAACATAAAATGTAAGCAGCATCCTTCTAGTCATTAAAGACCAGACTGTATCTTTATACCCTGGTGCCTCTTGGATATTAGTCTTTAAAATATTTAAAATATTTAATGAACCTTGACTTGTAATTTTTTTTTTTTTTTGGTACAGGGGTCAAACTCATGACCTTGCACTTACCAGGCAAGCACACTTAAGCCACTGAGCTAAATCCCTGGCCCTTGCCTTGTAATTCTTGATACAAATATATATAACCACATTGACCCCAGTTTACTGATTAAACTGAAAATGCCTATTTTACTCAACCATGGTTTTGTGGCGCCCATCAGATTCTCAAACAGGAATGTGATCCAAAACAGGTTCCACCATAGTCAGCTTTCCATAGAGCGGATTTGTATTTAAAATCTGTATTAAAGTGGTAGGGTAAAAGAAACTCCACAGTCCAGCTTGATAACAGAGCCTGGCATTTTCCTATTTTTCTTGGGCATTTTCTAATATGATCCTCAAATGCTGCCATCTCTGAGGACTAATAGGGCCTTCCTACAAAGGGCTGGTCATTTTGCTTTGTTTGTAGAAACGTAAGCAAGAGAATTATATTCCAGGAAAAGAAGGAAGTTTGCTCTCAATAACAGAAGGCAGGTAGGCCTACTCAAGTCACATAGTCCTTAGCCCTGTCAGTAAAATGAGCCTATCTTCAATTCCATTTGAGCCCAGGACCCTAAGGAGCTGTGATCCACCCAGTTTTTCCAGAGCAGATGGAACAGTCACAAAACCAAGTTGTTACAGTTCACTTCCTCTTGACTCTTTGATTAGTTCTACCAACTATGATTTAGAAGTATTTTAGAGAAAAGCAGGATCTAAGTGTTAAAGTGAAAATATCCCACTTTTCTCCTCTTTGCTTCACTTCTCTAACTCCATACTGCTTATCCATACAAAATAATTTTGAAATTATAAGGTTGGCATTAACACCATCATCAATACAGAGAAACAATGACCAATTCATGAACATATATTAGAATTCTTATTTGAGTCTGACTGTGGATACCAAAGAGTTTTTTTTAGCGTGGACACTTTCCCAGAATTGAAAGGAAAACCAACCAGAAAGCTCATTTGCTAAAAATCTAAGCAGGCTTTATCCCCAAAGTTCAGTTTCTGGGAGAATAAGATCTTTGAAAATAAGTTCTCCCTTGATGAGGTGATCAAGTAAGTGTGACAACAACAACAACTTGCAAACACTATAATTTCCTTGCTAATTTTCCAGCACTTAGGACGAGACAACACCTCTACTCAGCACAAACCTTATACATATATGCACATTGCCTGAAATCAACAAGAAACAGCTCACTGCAATGAAGACCTCTCTCTCTCTTCCCAGGTAAAAACAATTTGCAGCTAGAGGTTTAGATATAGATGAAAAATGTCTTGATCTCACTGAAACTGGGAAGAACTTTATACACAATTTAACATGTCATTGAACCCGTTCCATTCAGGGTCCCTTCATCACTTAGATTTCTTCCCATGATGAAACAAAACAAACAAACAAAAACCCCATACAACCCCCACTACCTTCATCCCCAGAACATAGCCCCTAGAAAATCTAGCATGTACAATTTGCACTTAGCATGCTTTCTTCAAGGATCCTGCACACGTATACACATATACACATAACACAACCAAGAGGATGGGCTCTGTCCAAAGGGATAGTGTTTTCTTCTGTGTAGGGTTGGATTACTTGGGGATATAGGTCCATCTTAGCATTGTAGCATAATCTTTTAGCTGGATATAAGTATGTGCAGAATGATGGGGTAGGAATGGGGAATGAAAGGACATTCTTCATATTTTTCAGCACTTAAGGGTGAGAGTGTAGATGTATATATAGATAAGGTGCTAGACTCACACACAAATGATGACATCTGACCCCCTGCCTTTCATAGGAATATAATGGGGGACACCAAGCACCTGATCACTGTCTCTTTACTATTTCTTCATTACTTTGTAACTCAGTGTTCACTGCAGTGTGTTTCAAGGAATCACCAGTTCTGTGGGATGTAATATAGGGTGCTGAGGTCAAATAGAATTAGAAAACATTGCATTAAGAGAACCTAAATAGCTTATAGCCAAAGTTTTCAGAGGCTTTAACATACTAAAATGGTCTCTCTCTCTATACACATATACAGAGAGAATATAATTAGTTTGAGAGATTGATACTAAAATATTTAAAAATGTGTATGGCATAGACTCCAATCAATTAGAATTAACCTCAGCTATAACTACTAATAGGATCATAGCCTTGCAAATGGGCTCAGACTGAATATCAGCCCATGGAACATACACTGTTTCTCAAAACTGTGTCCAAAAACATTGTTTATATGTGTTATCTTACAGAACTTCTGAGTAATGCTCTTGCCAGCACTGGAACCTCATCTCTCTAAAGACAGGACCAAGACTATTCTGGCCACTGGGGTACAAGGAGAGGGGCAGCTCTGGCAGTGACTACTGGTAGCACCGGTTGATAAACTTTATCATAGTTGTATCAGAAACATATTTCAAAAGACAGCTGTCCCTCTGTCCCAGCTGCTTCGGGGATTTTGTCCCTGGTGGGTCAGCAGATGCCTGTCCAGGTGATGTTTGCGGCCAAAGCTCTTCTCACAGCGAGGGCACTGGAAGGGCTTCTCCCCAGTGTGAGTCAACCAATGTCTCACTAGGTGGTGCCTTCGGCCAAAGCTCTTCCCACATTCAGTGCACACATGGCACTTTGGCACTGGCAATGCATGCTGCAGCGTCCTAGCCCCAGCATTCTCTTCAATCTCTTGGCCCTTGCAGGACTTGCCTTCTGCATGTACTCTCTGGTGGCTGGCCAAATGGGAGTTGCATCGGAAATTCTTGCCACACTCAGAGCACCTACTAGGTTTGTCATGTAGGTGGGTTTTCTGGTGCCTGATTAGGTGATGTCTTCGTCCAAAACTTTTCTCACACTTGAGGCAGCTGTACGGCCTCTCTCCAGTGTGTATTTGCTGATGCCTGGCAAGGTGGGAGCCCCACACAAACTGTTTCCCACACTGGGGGCATGTATGGGGTCTTAACAGGGAATCCATCTCTGTACTACACAGAAGGTTTGAGAAGCTATCTTCCTGAAGTAAAGGTGGGCCCAGGAGCATTCCTCTAGAGCTCCTGGGTGTGGAATCCCAGTTTTCATCCTGCTCTGGGTTCCAGAGAACAGTATCTTCAGACACACTTGATAGGATCCTGGGAGGTTCTGCTTCTAGGTCAGGGGTGTCCCCCTCTTGTTCACTTCCATCTCCTGTGGAGAAGTGAAAACCCCAAAAGGGGAGTTACACCAGAGTACCGCAGGACCCAAGTTACTGATAAGGTCTTATGACACCACAACTAACGCTAGAAAAGCTCAGAGAACATAGGCTAATTTACAAGATCGTGTAAGAGGCATAGTTTTCTTAAGGCTCAGGCTCAGGAGGCAGATTAGGCAAGTTTGAATCTCAGCTATTTCACTGAACTTCTCTAAGTTTCCATTTCTTTCAAAACAGTAATAATACCTCTGTCTCTCTCTGTTTCTTCAGTCTCTCTGTGATACCACAATATCTACACATATTTACTTAATAAATGTCATATGCTATTGTTATTTATTCATATTACCTATTTACTACTATTTATTATTTCTAATCACTACCTTTCCACCTAGGCATAGATGGAGAGAGTGGAATAATGTGCTTTAATGATCACTGGCTGGATGACCACATGTCAATAACAGTACAGGCATTTTGAAAAGTATTCAAAAAGTGAGGGGGAAGTTCAATTATAACAACAATAACATTTATTGAATGCTTAGCACTGTTCCACTTTCTAAGATGTTAACACATTTAATTCTCACAATAACTTACAAATGAGGAAACCAAAAAGAAGTTAATGATTCTTTTGAGGTCTCACAGGCATGACTCTTAAATTTGAATTCACAAAATTTATCTCCAGAGCCTGACCTCTAAGCAATCCTTTTACCTCCTGCCTTGCTTTTGAAGAAAACAAAAACTAAATCTTTACATTAGAGGGACATGTAATGATAACACCTCATGAATGGAGAAGGCAGCAGCTAAAACTCCACTCTAGGTTCTCACCTGTGTATGTGACCCTCAGAATGTCTCTGTCCTCTAAGTCCTGGGGATTGGGGACCCATTGTTCTTCTCCTCCTTCTAGCTGAGAAAGCATGTCCAGTTTGGGAATTGGAAATCCTGTCATGGGAAAGGAAAAAAGAGGTAACAGTTAGTTCAACAGTAAGTCTATTTTATGTGAAAAGCTATTTCCTAGATTATTCCTTGGGAATTATTCCTAGGTAAAATAAGGCCATACTCATGTCTCTTCTCCCATACTCTGCCATTTATGTTAAGTTCTTCTTTGGCCTAGAATATCATATTCTTTCCCTATGAGTCTGTCCTCCATCAACTCCTTCCAGCCCAACTCTCCTCCATCAACTCCTTCCAGTTCAGCTATCCTTTTGGTCATAGCTCTGGCCCTATACTCTACACTCTCATTTTCCATTAGATGGTTCCCAAATGTCCAAGGGCCCAGTTCCAGATGTCCCTCTCTCTGCTTTGTAAGAATTTCCCAATTCCCAACTAAAAAGAGCATCAAGTTTTTTTGCTCCTGAATCACTAATTTGCTATTGTCTTCTTAAAATGCTTCTTAATTCTTCATTCTCTTGGGATTAGTTCTGGTGTTTTTTCTTTGGTGAAAGGCCAAGCGAAGACCCTGAGACAGACACTACCCAACATCCCTGAAGCAGATGACTTCATCTTCCCAGGGTACAATCTTTTAATAGCTAGAAAAACCATATAGTACTTACTCAGGGAGAACACTATTCCACAGTTTTCCTGCATGACATATTCTCCATAAAAATCTGTCTGAGAGGGGTCCAGGCTCCGCCACTCTTCCTGAGAGAAACATAGTGATACATCCTTGATAGTTACTAGGCCCTGAAACAAAATATAGAATTACTGGTCAGCAGTTGCTCTTCAAGGAAAATCTGTGTTCTTTGCATAAAAGATGTAAAAAGTTGTAGTAGTAGTAGAGCAGAGAAGGCAAGAGAGGATCTAGGAAAAGAATTGCCCAGACATCCCTGGGTAGGGGACAAAGTTTTGGTAAAGGGAAAGTGAAAAGAGGGGAAAAGGTAGATGTTCAAGAAGTGAGTGTGGATAATGTAATAGGTGTTTCCCTGGTGGGATTATGAGAAGATGGAGGTGCCACAAATTCATCAGTTTCTTCTCACTTGCCTTACTCTTTTTATTGCAGAAATTCTGCACCTCTACTTGACTTTTCCTTTTCTTTCAATAAATGTTATATATTATATATAAGATGTCCTTTCTTGCCTCCCCTGCCATATTACATTTTTATCATTGCAGGCAGCACAGGCTGAAATTTGGAGCCAAATAACTAACTCTTAGTTTTGCCACTTACTATCAATATAATCTTATACAAATGCTCTAATCTCTAAATGCTGCACATTTTTCTTATTTGTGAAATAGGATGTTTGATTGTTTCCAGAATTAAGTTAATATATATAAAGCACTTGAAAAATAGCTCACATGGTAAGGGAGGGTAGCTGCTACCACTATTATTATCTTTCAATGGCTTTTTCATGCCTTCTGTACCTAGATCTATTTTTAATCCCCCTGAATATATCACAGCTATTCTTTAAAAACCCTTTACCTCAATGAATTCCATTATTTGCTTATGCCTTCAATGAGTTTTCCAAGGGTCTTATGGTCCTCTTGGAAAAGGGTAGAATTTGTTCAGTTCTAAGATCAACATACCATTAGTGTTCATGTGAACTAACAAATCAATGGGATGATGCCAAAGCTACAAAAAGGCCACTGTGATGAGACCTTGGGAGAGGCCAAGGGAAGCACAGCCCACCTGTGATCCGGCTGCAAGAAGTGCAGCTGCCATCTCCCAGTCTCCGGTGCTCCCCTCCTGGGGAATTGCAGGAACCCAGGGAGCAGACTGAGCTGGTGAGGGGAGAGAGGAACCATTAGAGATGGACTATTCCACTCTTTTCAGCAAGCACCTGGGCCCATCTTAAAGGAGCTTAAGAGTCTCATGTTTGCCTACATCTGTGCCCACTGGTATTCAAATACGTAAATGTAGGTAAAGAGTTCTTCACTTGAAATGTTCTGTAAGAGTATTGGGTGAGTTTTAGTTAGATGAGCTGTGGCTTGAATTTATATTGCATGAATGTATTTTCACTAGTAAAGTGCGCCATACTGAGTATATTCTCCAGCAGTAGACAGTATCACTATCTCTTCCTTCATCTCCCACATTCACTAATCATTAAATACTTGCACTAAGTGGGAGAGATTATGCAAAAACAAAAGAAGCAGTTAGATGGCTCAGAAAATCCAAAACTCATTCTGTATTGAGAGCAGGGTCAAGGACAAAGGATTGGGTTGGTCTTGGCACTGAGTATGCTGTTCAGTCCATGGCAACGTGGGAATTTTTAACTCTATTTTTTGAACAGAAAAAAACGCAACTACACTATGTATTCTGCTTCCCACACACTCTGTTGTTTCTCACCCTTCTGAAGAGACTGTGGCTCCTCTTCAAGGCCACAGCACAGGTGTTCCAGTGGCCCCGGCCCTGGTGCTGTTCTCCATGGTCCTTCCTCCTGGCTTCCCCTTTCCACTTGAGGCTCTGTCCCATCCAGTTGTATATTCACTGACTCCCATCCTGTCCCCAGGGCTGCTGTCTGTTTTGAGAGCATTTTTTTTTTCTGGAAGTCCAATTCGTGACCTGGAACAAATGAATATCAGCTATGCCTATGAATATAGAATGAGGTGATAATCCTAAGGAAGTTATGGAAAGCATACTCAGGGGTTAATGATGAAACTGGGTAAAAAAAGGTTAATATAAAACAAAATTTAATAACTTTATGTTTTCAAATTAACTGAGCCTAAGTCAAGCTTTTTGGAGGAGGTAAGAAATTGGCATGTGTTACACAGCAATGTCACTGTTATTTGGGGGACCTCATAGTATCAACAGAATATCCCTGAGGGCTAGAAGAATACCATATAAAAAAAGAACAATTTTGGAAATTCATAAGCTATTTATTTTATTTTAACCACTAAAAGTAAAGGAGCATAAGAAATCTGAAAATATGCAGAAAGGAACATACATAGACCTACAGTCCATCAACTAAGATGGATATAATTACATCTAAGATTTTCTGCCGGAAATTACATCCTTGTTAGGGATTGTGTCTAGAGGTCCCCTCAAAGCCTCATGCAGTCTTAGGTGGCTGAATCTAGAATGTGTGATGCTGGGATTAAGGATCTATCACTGCTTAATCAGTCCACTGATTGGTTTGGCACCACCCTAATCACAGCAGTCTAGTTACAACATGTAAGAGACAGAAAGACTCTTGTGTTGCCCCACTTGTTACTTTGCTACCTTCTGCCTTCCATGACTGTTCTCTGCCAAGCTGCCCTACCTTGAAGCCAGCTGATTATAGACTGAAACCTTTACAAACTGTGAGCTAAATAAACCTTTCCCCCTTTAACCTTGAGTGTCAGATATTTTATCTCAGCAACAAGAAAAAGGTAACTAAGATATTTCTCA
This sequence comes from Hydrochoerus hydrochaeris, assembly GCA_004027455.1. Classification (NCBI taxonomy): domain Eukaryota; kingdom Metazoa; phylum Chordata; class Mammalia; order Rodentia; family Hydrochaeridae; genus Hydrochoerus; species Hydrochoerus hydrochaeris. Next base: position 29,642 of record PVLA01013637.1, read on the forward strand.
CCAGTAAGTTTAGAATGACATGATTCCCAAGGTAAAAATCCCAGTCAAGGAGTACACATGCATCAAAAAACACAGCTCTTTATGCGACTGAACCAAATGTGTTTCACTTAGGGTAAGTTTCAACAAAGAGACACATGATCTGTCACTCTCATGTAGTAAATATGACAGACCAAAGCAAGTGTAAGACTCTGACAAAACCCTAAAAAATAAGAGAAATTGTTGGTCAATGAGAAGCTGAAGCTTCACTGAGAAAAGTAAAAAATAATGGAACAAATTTGGATTGGCAGCTGCTAACCTAAGGTGAAATGATACCCTGTGATTTGAAATACAATAACGAATCTGTTTGTTTGGCAAACACTAGTCCTAGCTCAGTAGAAAAATATATTCAATTTTGAAGAAGGGTATGGAGAAGCCAATGTGTGTTCATCAGAAGAAATTAAGGTCAAGAAAGGGATAACGCCAGGTATGGTAGGACACACCTGTAATCCCAGCTATCTGGGAGGCTGTAGCAGGAAAATTTCAAATTAAAGCCCAAATTGGACAATTTAGTGATTTAACAAGACCCTGTTTCAAAAATAAATAAATAGATAAATAAATAGGGCTGGGAGTCTAGCTCAGGGCAAAGGCCCTGGGTTCAGTCCTCCAGTAATGAAATAAAAGGTTGATGAAAGGAAATACCAATGAACAAAAAGAGAGGTGTTCTCTATCTCTGTATAGATTAAGAGGTGGGTCGTGATTGTAAGAGAACAGATTTAGGTTAGATTTTTTAAAACTCTGAATAATTTTTCAGGCTGTGGGCCCTTCTTTGCTTCAGACATTTTAAGAACAGGATATATCCCAGTCACAGAAATAGTCAATTTTAAGACTGTGCAGAATCTTTTCTGCCTTGTGATTCTTATTCACTACCTAAGTGGTAAGAGGCAGTAAAAAGTTTCCAAGAACAGGTGAGAACCTTGATAAAAATCCTTGTTCAAATATTCCCATTTGATAACGTTTTCAAGAACCCAAAAGACGATAGGTAATGACAGATGTCAACGCGGTCATTTTGTTGCCTGCTTTTCTTCAATAAAAGAAGTGAGTAGGAACCCTAAGTCCAATGCTCAGGAAGAACAAATTCCCTCTTTCATGTCAGAGATCCAAAGATTTATGGGAGCATTCTGGACTGATTTCCAGGTAAGGTTTTCTTTTTGGAGATTTCTCATGAGAAAGGAAAATTCCCAAGGAAGCAATAAAAGGGAACTTCTACTTGAAGCTGGTATTTTGAATTCCAGTCCCTGCATTCTCTTCACTTTTTACAATTAAGACACCAATTTCCTAAGTTTTCCTTGGTCTCTAGCTCTTTGGCAAATCCTCCCGCTAGGCTTTACTTCTAGCCAAGTATCTGGACATCTGTCTCAAGCCCATTTCTCCAACTCCTCCAGTAGAAGGTCCCTTGACGGGAATTCTCTTTCTGCTCAGCCCACTGAGCCAGCTGAGTCTCTGTAGACCCCTCACAGAAAACTTGGAGAAGTGCAGGCAAAAGTCTCAGCAAAGGAAGGGGTGGGTACCCTGTATTTCCTAAGATGTTTACTGCACAAGCAGGACTGTTAATGGACAGCCCTAGCCTGGTTTCTCTGATTCCAGGATGATCCCATGCCTACTGGAGTTTCCGTACTGGGGCCCTTCTTTCCTCACCTATCTGGGTGGCAAGGCATCTGCAGAGAGTTTTTGCAGCTAGTGCTGCTGGACAGCAAACAGGGCCATGGTATATATAGAGTGGCCCAAGGGCACAGGGATAAGTCACTTGCTGTCAGAGAATCTTGGTCCCTGCCGCGGGCGGGGCACGGGCGGGACACGAGCCTGCTGAGAAGTAAGGTTACACCTTCCCTCCTTCTTGACACTGTGCCCCTGGAAGGGGTCAGGTTTCAGAGAATCTGAGCCAGACAGAACTGGATCGGGGAAAGTGAAGTCAGAAAACAGGTTTCCCGAGAGCTGGGCTGGAGCAAGTGAAGAGAAAGGGTGCAGCGGCGGGGTGACCAGCGTGCGAGTGACAACGGCGCAAGCCCGCGGGGCCTGACAGCAACGAAGGGAACCCGGGGACAGGGCGAGGGGCGGGCACAGAATGTCACTGGGCCCCCAGGGAAAAGCAGCCACCGGAGGCCGCAGGGTTCCTCCTCCCGCCCGCGTCGGTGGCCGGGCCTCCCCATCCGCCCCCGGAAGCCAGGCATTTCACCCACCAGCGTGGCACCCTCCGCCCGGCCCCACTCACCCTGGGTCGGCCTGGCCCGCACAGCCGGGTGCCTCCCTCCGGGGCGCCGCCTGCCCCTCCCCTCCGCCGTCAGCTGGCGTCTCCCAGCCGCGGCCGCCCAGCCAGCCAGGGGCGCGGGCGGGCGGGGCGGGCAGAGGAAATCCCCGCCCACTTCCGGGGCGGGGCCGCGGCGCCCAGGACTGTGCTGGCGGTTCCGGGACTTTCGGGGACCTGCCATCGGTCGGCAGAGTGGCGTCCTCGCGCGGCCGCTCTCCGAGCCTTTCCCGATAGATCGTTTTCCATCTTGGCCACCGAGCCTCCCACGGGGTCCTCCGCACATCGCTTTATTAATTACCTCGAATTTAGTAACCACGGATCGTGGCTGTGAGACCGATTTTTCTGGACAAGTCTGGAATTCCGCAAGGAGCTGACCCTGTAGGTTTCAAGGTCGTCGGGATGAAGGGTCCGAGAGAGCGCTGAGGAGGAGTCCTCATTCTGAATGGGGGTACTGCTTTCAGGTTGACTTCACCGAGTGTGCAGTCGGCCTGTGACTGCGTTGCCCACCAGGCACGCGTGGCATTTGAGCTCTTGAAAATGAGGCTGGTATGACTAGAGATGTAAGTGTGCATGTTAGGTTTAGAAGACTTGATTTTTTTAAAAATGAACTAAACCAAGCATAATATCTGGAATACCTTGGGTTAAATACGTTATTGAACTTAATTTCACCTATTTTTAGCTTTGTTAATGTATCTGCTGTAAGTTTCTAGATTACAAATGTGGCTTGCCTTAAAATCCCACTGCACAATTCTTCCATGAAGCATTAGAGTCGATTTGACTGGAAAAGATGAAAAGGGCCTAGAAAACAGAATAAACACATAACTGTTCGAATTTGTTTATAACTAATAAATTACATTTATTATTTCATCATCCCAATAGTTCTGTGAAATATAGTCTTAAAAATGACTCACTTAAGGTTTAATTGACAATCGTTTTTTTAGTATAGCATTGTCTCCTATATGGTAGACCTTGTAAGTAACTGGTGGGAATCAAAGAGTTCTGAAAGCACATGTCAACACATATTTTCAATAAAATGTAATAGATATTAAAACAGAAGAATATGCTCTACACTTGGAGCAGAGAGGGGCCTGTGTGGAGGGATGTCAGAGAAAATGTCACAGAAATTGTGATGTAGAAGGATCGGCTCTATAATGAAGGAGGAGAATGAGCTACAGGAACAGTTGGAAAAAGACGTAGACTGTGTTCTAGGCGAGGATCATGGAATACGTGGAATGGAGTGATAGAGCCAAGATTTGTAGCCCAGCTTCTGGAACTAAGTTTAAAGGTTCTTTGCATTTATGTTATCACATGTGATAAATCTGATGTATTAATTATGGTTGGGTAACAATATCAGTATTTTAGTAGCTTAACTCCATAAAAGTCTATGTTTCATACAAGTCACGATATGGGTTGACTGGACACAGGTGAAGATCTGTATTCCTTGCATTCATGGAAGAACTAGGCTCCTCCCATCTAGAAGATCCACCACATCCTATAGCCTTAGAATACTGTAGTTCCATCTATAGGCCATCTGTCAATAAGGGAAGAGATCTGTGGCTAAATTGTTCATACTGTTAGGAGCCAATTCTGGAAGTAGTTTTTACCACATTCCCAGCTGGAATTCATGTACATGGTCACGTGGTGCCACCCAACTGTAGGGTGGCTGGAAAATAAAGTGTGCTTAATAGAAAAGGAAGCAGAGTTTGATGAACACCCATAACTAAACACATAAACCTGGCATTATTAAACATTATAATAAACCAGCCTTTCCTTTTTTCTTCAGGAAACAAACTAGTATGAGGCAGTGTCCTAAAATAGAAAAAGAAAAAAAAAACAACAAAACAAAGTGGAGGCAATGATCCAATGAAAAAATGGTGGGTCATAAATAGTTAATAAATATCTATTTTACACCAGAACATTATCTTAAACACGCCAGGAAATATATGTAAAATACCATACTATGCTATGATGCACCATTTCTTTATTAAATCAACAAACTGTGAGGTGTAGACATTATCTCTGCATAAGTTCAGAGACATTAAGTGAGCAACGAAACAAAATACAAAATTGAGCCCTACTTTTGTAATCTGATATGCATGTCCCCAGATTGATACTTGCCTTTTATAAAAGTCCAAACTCCTATGCAGTATTACAAAGTGGAATAATTATATAAGATAATAGCAGGCCTATCTTTCCTTCTCTTTAACTTTCTGATGGAATAGTTTTGAGATCAACTTTGCAGATAAAATGTAAGAAAGGCAGCCCAGATAGCATCAGAAGGCAGAAATGGACATTTTATGAAGTGAAAATCTCTCACATGGAATATATCAGTCCAGAGAAGAGAAGAAGTGAAATAGAGAAAATGATAGAAAAAATAGCAAGTCAGGAATTTGTTACTTGCTATACCAGGTGATATCACTATTTTTATATTTACAAGGAAGTAATATACCTAGTATTTTTTGTTGTTTTGTTTTGGTTTTGGTTTTAGTTTTGATTTTTTTTTTAAACAGAATGGCCTTGAACTTGCTATGTAGCCCAGGCTACTCTCAAACTCGTGGTATTCTCCTGTCTCAGCCTCCTAAGTGCGAGGATTATAGATGTCTGCCATCATGCCCAACTACCTAGTATTTTATATATATCATTAGAAGAAAATTAGTTAGTCCTGAGTTGTCTTGTTGATGAAACTCTGGTAAGAACAAAATGGAATGAGTTGGGCTCACTGCTGGATTCTGGTGAGTGGAATACAGACTTCCTTTAGACATATTAGCATTCTTCATGGACATGAGGGAAAGATCTCAGAAATTCAGGGTTCCAAGTTCCATATAAACATCATGTTGTTTTTTAATTTCAGCTTGACTCTGTCATTTCTGAAGTCTTGTTCAACTTATATAAGAAAGTATAAGTCAGGTATTCAACAGTTTAGGAAATCATTTTTCTTTTATTAGTCAGTTGATTATAATCAATTACAGCCTAGTTTAAAAATGTTTGCTCAGTTGTAATTAAACCATGTAGTCATTTGGAAATTAGAATCTAACCACAATTTATGATTTTTCCCTTTTTTACATCTAGAGTTTTGAAGTTTGTGTCCGAGATGAACTCTCTTCCAGAAGAGCAATGAAGACAATTATTTATTGTATGTGTACAACTATAAAGGAAAGAATAGGGCTGAAGGAAATCTTAAGTTAAGACTTCTTGAAAGAGGAAGAAGAAATTCTCTCTAGTCATTGATAACTAATTACAGCTGTCATTTGTAGGCACTTCACAGTTTATAGAGTAAACTGGGTTTGTGATCTTCATAACTCAAGGAAGTGAATAATTTTTATTTCATTTTGTATCAAGAAAAAAAGACTGAGATATTTAAAATTCTATGCCCACCACTATATGTTTATTTAATCTTGGGACAATTCATCTGTATAAACCTCAGTTTCCTAAACTATACAGTGAAAGTCATTGTATTCATACTTTATAATGGTAGAAATGAAAGATAAGTGACACAGTGCTAATAGGTAATACATTGAAAGACTTCAACCATGATAAGATCTACAGGTTGAGGCTGGATAACAGATGAAAACAGTGTAGTAGTATGATGGACAATAGAAAAATGGAATAAAAATAAAATTTATTTGAGTGCCAGAAGAATTGGTTGGAATAGAATGAGCTGGAGGTATAGGGGGCAAAAGGAATACTTGAACTGGATATTATGGAGGTGCTACAGATGTTGGCAAT
>PVLA01013638.1:0-35639 GCA_004027455.1 Hydrochoerus hydrochaeris
AGATTATACATCATGACCAAGTGGGGTTCATTCCAGGAATGCAGGGATGGTTTAACATATGCAAATCAATAAATGTAATACACCACATCAACAGAGCCAAAAACAAAAACCACATGGTCATCTCAATAGATGCAGAAAAAGCTTTTGACAAAGTCCAACACATGTTCATGATAAAAACCCTTCAGAAACTCAGAATACATGGTGTCTACCTCAGCCTTATAAAGGCCATCTATGACAAACCAACAGCCAACATTATACTAAATGGACAAAAACTGAAAACTTTCACTTTAAAATCAGGAACAAGACAAGGATGTCCACTATCACCACTCCTTTTCAATATAGTTCTGGAAATACTGGCCAGGGCAATCAGACAAGAAAGAGAAATAAAAGGAGTAAAGATAGGAAAGGAAGAAGTTAAATTATCACTATTTGCAGATGACATGATACTCTATATAGAAGACCCAAAAATCTCCATTAAAAGACTGCTAGAGGTAATAAACAAGTTCAGCAGTGTAGCTGGATACAAAGTCAATGCTCAAAAATCAATAGCATTCCTGTACACAAACAAAAAACTCACTAGGAGAGAAATTACGGAAATATTGCCCTTTACAATAACATGTAAAAAAATGAAATAGGAAACAACCTAACTAAAAATGTAAAAGACCTATATGCTGAAAATTGTACTACACTGAAAAAGGAGATTGAAGAGGATATTAGAAAATGGAAGGATATTCCTTGCTCTTGGTTAGGAAGAACCAACATTGTGAAAATGGCCATACTCCCAAAACTGTTATACACATTTAATGCAATCCCAATCAAAATACCATTGACATACCTCACAGATCTAGAGAAAACGCTACTAAAATTCATTTGGAAACAAAAGAAATCTAGAATAGCAAAGGCAATTCTAGGCAACAAAAGCAAGGCAGGAGGCATCTCAATTCCTGACTTGAAACAGTACTATAAAGCCATAGTGATAAAATCAGCTTGGTACTGGCAAAGAAATAGACCTGAGGATCAATGGAACAGATTAGAAGATGCAAGCACAACTACAAAGACACTCAGTCACCTGATATTTGACAAAGGGGCTAAATATGTCCACTGGAAGAAGGATAGTCTCTTTAATAAATGGTGTTGGAAAAATTGGCTCTCTACATGCTGAAGACTGAAACTAGATCCAAGCCTATCACCATGCACAAAACTAAAGTCTAAATGGATCAAAGACCTCAATATTAAAACAGAAACACTAAATCTACTGGAAGACAAGGTAGGTAGAAGTCTTGGAGACATGGGGTAGGCAGAGAATTCATGAACCAAACGCAAACTGCACGGGAAACACTTCAAAGAATCAACAAATGGGATCTCATATTATTGAAAAGTTTCTGCATTTCAAAGGAAATCACCAACAGGGTGAAAAGAAAACCCACAGAGTGGGAAAGAATTTTAGCCAGCAACCCCTCAGATAAAGGACTTGTGTCCAGAACATATAAAGAATTGAAAAACATTAAGCCCCCAAATTCAAAGACCCTCTCCAAAAATGGGCATCTGAGATGAGCACACAGTTCTCAACGAAAGATATACAAATGGCAAATAAATACATGAAGAAATGTTCACCATCACTGGTCATTCGAGAAATGTAAATTAAAACAACATTGAGAGTCCACCTCATTCTGGAAAGAATAGCTGCCATCAAGAAATCAACTGATAACAAATGTTGGCGAGGCTGCGGGGGAAAACAGTGGAACACTGTTCCACTATTGGTGGGAATGTAGACTGGTGCGACCATTATGGAAATCCATATGGAGAATTCTCAGAAGACTAGGATTGGCAGCCCCATTCAATCCAGCTATTCCTCTCCCCAAAGAACTGAAAAGTTCATATCACAGTGATATATGTGCACCCATGTTCTTAGCTGCACAATTTGTGATAGCTAAATCCTGGAAACAACCCATCAACTGCAGAGTGGATGCCCATCAACTGCAGAGTGGATGAAAAAGATGTGGTATTTTTTACAATGGAATATTACTCAGCTATAAAAAAGGATGATCTTGAGGCCTTGATAGGTAAATGGAGACAATTTGAGACTATCCTCATTAGTGAAATAAATAAGAATCATATTTATAAATATCATATTGTATCTCTAGTGTAAAAAGTAAATAAGAACTATAAGTGTAATAAAACCAAAATGTGTAATTGCTATTGTAAAAAAAAGAAAAGAAAGTGCTCTAAGGGATATAACTGCATGTATGTTTGAGTGTGTAAAATAGATGACCATATTGCTGAATCTTTGTTGGATCTTTGAGCAGAACTGTTTGTAGTCTGACTGTTTGAATGTTTACTATGTACCCTTTAACTTTGTAACTTGAACAACTATATCCAGGATGACAGTATATAATTTATAAACTACTGATTTCTTAGTGGGGCTTTTCTCATTTTTTTCTTTCTTTTTCTTTCTTTTTTAGAATTCTGTATTGTTGCTACCCTTTTTTCTGTTTTGTTTTTTTTCTTCTCTTAAATAAAATTTTTAAAATGTATAATGCTATTGTAAAAAAAGAGGAAATAGGAAGCGCTATAAAAGATATAGCTGCATGTATGTTTAGGTGTGTGGTATTGACATCCATATTTCTAGGTTCTTGTTGGATTGTTGAACAGATCTGTTTGTACTCTCACTGGAAAAAAAAGTCATGGAGAGGGAAAAAGTGAGCAGGAGAAAAGAGAGGGATTGAGAAGCCCGAACTGAAGAAAAGAAAATATTGTGAACAAAATAAGGAAAAGGTGAAAAGCAGTAGAAAGTCATAGTTGGGTTTAAGGCTAAAAAGAAATCTTCAAGTGACCAAGGACCATTTTTAAAGAGTGAGCATTGATATCCAAGTCCAACTATTCCCCATTGGGCAATGTAATCACCCTCCTTGGCCCTAAGTCAGGGCAAGTCTGTCACACACGAGAGCTGTGTTCGTCTAGTGATGCGAAATGAGGGCAGCGGGACCTCATCTAACAGCACAAAAAGTGGGCTGGGAAAGGGCTAGGCTGTGGGCCAAAGGACCAAGAAAATTTGGAGAATTTATTCTGAAAGTAGGACTTCAAACTTCCTAAAAATGCATGAAATTGCACAGGGTTTTATATAGACACAAATGCAGGTAGAAGTGCAATGCTAGGCTCTGCACAGACCGCACAGCAGGACAGAGCAAGGCAGGTGTCTGGGAGCCCAAGGCAACAAGCAGTGACAAAAAGTCCATAGAATATGAACGAGTGGAATAAAGCAAAGAGAGGAGCAGACTCAAGGCACTTGATGTTGAAGGAAATCACCAGTTGTTAAGTGAAATGCGTCATCCCAGTGCAAGTTTTACGTCCAAGGTAGAAGATGCAAATAGACTCTAGCTGATGTGAAAGAAAGATAAAGTGGCCCTTCTGGGAGGAAGATCTCAGGCACTAGATTCCTCTGCCAAGCTATGAGCCTTCTTAGAAATGATAAAGATCTCAGTGTAACTGTTCGGAGGAGGCTGGTAGCTTCATGGCACAGTCCAATTATTCAAGCAGTCAGTCTGTTTTAAATCCTGTGTAATTTCATGTTTCAAGCGACATCCAAAAGGAGACCTCTTGGAACCAGGCAGCTCTGCTGATCAAGAGTGTGTACCTGCCCTCGGCTGCATAGAGGACGTTGGTTCACCAACTCAGGAAAAATCAGAGCCAGGCATGGAGCGTGGGTAAAAACCAACTTTCTCAGAACAGTGCTCAGACCCACTAACCATGATGAGAGCTTCAAGAACAGGGGCTTACATGCAACCTGTGACAGAATACTGAATGAAGAATCACCTTCTGTAACCCAGGGGCAAGCTATAAGTAACCAGAATAACAGATTTTTTTCAAAACAGGTGAGGAGAAGTAAATCTCAGCAGGGACCTCAGAAGTTGCAAATTATATGACATATAGACTTTACAAAATAATTGCAGCCATAGCACTAATGAAATAAATGACCTAGCGAAACCTCTCAACTGAAAGAGTCAGAATATTCTGATCCACTCATCCCCAAAATTGTGAGACATGCAAAAAAATAGAAAAGTATGAATCATACATCAGGGAATAATTAGTCAATAAAATTTGCTTCCCAAAGATAAAAACTGTAATTATGCAAAGACTTCAAAATAGCTGTTACAAATATGTTAGAAAAAACTAAAGAGAAACAGTCATAAGGAATTGGAATATAAGATCACAGTAACAAATAAAATGGATAATATCAGTAGACACAAAAATTATTACAGAGAGCTAAATAGAAAGTCTGGAGTTGAAAAATGCAATAATAAAATGAAGTATTTACCATAGGGGGTCAATAGTGGCAGAAGAATCAGCAGACTTGAAGAGAATAACAAAAATTGCTATCTTGAAAAGCAGAAAAATTAAATTAATAAAATGTAAAAGGACTTCAGAGAAATGCAGAACACCATTACTTAACAATTGCACAGTGGACTGCCAGAGAGAGAGAGAGAGACAGGAAAAAAGAGGACAGAACAAATATCCAAGTAAATAGAGGCTAAAAATCTCCCAAATATGATGAAAAACATTAATCTACACAAAAAAGATCCACCAACTCTGCAACAAAAAGAGGGTCACACCCAAATACGTCATAATAGAAACATACAAATTCCCTATGATGAATGTGATCTTTATGCATATATCTAAAATTTACCAATAAAATTAACTAAAAAAAAAGAAACACTGAAATCCAAAGATAAGGAAAAATCTTTAAAGCAACAAAGAAAACTATCACTTATATACAAACAAACCCTCCTATGATTAATATCTGACTTCTCACTGGGCACCGGGAAGGGAAGAAGGCAATAAAATGACATATTCAGGGTGCTGAAAGTAAAACAGTGTCAACCAAGAACATTATACCCAGCAAAACTCTCCTTTAAAAACAAAGGTAAAAAAGAAAATCCCAAATGAACAAAAGTTGTACTTATTTGCTGCTAATAGACTTGTCTTGCAAGAAATAGTAAAGGAAGTTCTTCAGGCTAAAAGCAAACAAAAATGACACTAGATGTTAATTTACACAAAAATCAAAAGGTGCCAGTAAAGTCAACCATGTAAGGAATTACAAAAGACAATATAATTACATCTTTCTTTTCTTAACTGATTTAAAGCACCATTTCATAAAACAGATGCTATATAATTGTATAACAGAACATAAATGTAATGCATTTAATAATAAAAGCACAAAGGAGGCAGGTGGAAACAAATTTATGCTTACACTGAGGTAAGGTAAAGACATCAGTATTTCAGCTTCATGTGGGTGAGGTAGGAGGGAGATATGAGTAAATAAGTTAGTATTACAAAACTGATATTAATTGGTTTCTTTTCTTAGCCTTTTGCAAGAACATGCTATTTTAATAAAGTAATAATTTTAAAAGCATTGCTCAATTTAGAATGTATCTATACAAATAATATACATTTAATAGCACTAAAAGGAGATGGAATGTACCAATACAAGGGCAAGGTTTTAGATTTCACTGAAGCAAGGTCAGTACAAATCTGAGGTAGGTCCTAACAGTCTAAGATGTGTAATTTTAAACCTTAGAGTAAACTCTAACAAAATAAATAAAATAATTTAAGAATCTCAATGGTACTAAAATGTAACACTAGAAAATATCTATTTTCTACAACACAAGGAAAAATAGAGAAAAGTAAAAGAAAATATAATTCCAGTCATATCCATAATCATGTTAACACCTAGTGATCAAAATACACGATATTTACAGTTTAAAAAGTAAACTATACTAAAAGACACATGGCATTAAACCCCTCCAAAACACTCTCCTTTGGTTTGAACACACTCATCCCATTGTTCTTGCCACTTTCCGAAGCAGTTCTGGAAGTGCATTTTGTGAATGTCTTCAAAATAGGTGATCAAAAATACAGTGAATGCTACTGTTGAGGGCCATCCAATAGAAAGGCAGGCTTGTAAAAACATTACACTGTGTCTTTGTCCCCCTTATTCACCAGATCTGGCACCATGCAACTTCCAGCTCTTCCCCAAAGTCAAAATGACCATGAAAAGTAAGTGTTTTGAGTCAATTCGGGACAATGAGGAAGTAAGACCGTGCAACTGAAGACACTCACCAAACAGGACTTCCAGAACTGCTTAGACAGTGGTAAGAATGGTAGGATAAGTGTGTTCAAAGGGAGGGGAAGTATTTTGATGAATTAATGGAAATGAGTCTTTTATGTAATAAATGTTTTCAATTTTAACATACGCTGTATTTTTTAACACACCATGAAAGAATAAATGAATTAAAAATCCAATTAAAAGGCAGCAATTTCTAGGTGTGCTTTAAAAATTAAAAGAAAACTAAATATCTGCAGGGAACACTCGAGATTAAAAGATTCAAACTGCTTGACATTAAATAATTGAAAAAGCATACAACAACAATAAACAAGCTGGAATAGCTATACTAACATCAAAGCAAATTAATCTTTAAACAAAAAAAGTTCCATAAAATGGAGATATTTCATAAAGATAAAGGTCCAATCCATCAAGACTACATGTAATTATAAACATATGTGTACCCAACAATGTAGCTCCAAAATACGTAAGACAAAAACTTCAATATTATAGGACTGAAGGGAAATACAGACAATTCAAAAAGTAGAGGATGTCTTCAATAACATATATTCAATTATGAAGAGAAAATAAATAAGGAAAGAGACCTGAATACTATAAACTACATGTAACATACATCTGTAGATCACTCCACCAAGTGTGCGCCACCAAGCCTGGATCCTCTGTGCAGTCAAATAGCAGTCAAATGCATGTTATTCTCAAACGCATCTGGAACATTCTCCAAGATACACCATATGCTAAGTCATTAAAACAAACCTGAATAATAATTTTTTAAAGGCTTAACATCACACAGAATATGCTTTCTGACCACAATGGAATGAAATCAGAAATCAGTAATGGAAGAAAATTTGGGAAATTCAAATTTTATGGAAATTAAAGAGAATGACCCTAACTTAAAAATGGGCTAAATAAGAACTCACAAGGAAAATTAGAATTTGAGATGAATGAAAACAAAACCTCAACATAACAAAATTTGTAAAGGGCAGCTAAAACAATACTCAAAAGAAAATTAACAGCTATATGAATACTTTTTAAATAAAAGAGATATTTTAAATTACTAACAACCTACTTTCATAGAAAAGGAAGACCAAACTAAATTATAACTTTAACAAATAAAGGAAAGGAAACAAAAAGACTAGACTGAAAATAAATAATTTTAAAACACAGAAAAATTAACAAAGACAAAGTTATTTATTTGAAAACAGCAACAAAATTGACAAAACTAACTAAACTGGTGAGAGAAAGAAGACAAATTACTAAAATCAGAAGGACAAAAGAGTCATTGATATCAATCTCACAAAAATGAAAAAAGGTTTTTAAGGTAACACTATGAACAGGTGTATCTGACAAATTAGATAATTTAGATGAAATTGATAAAATCTACAAAGATATAAATTACCAAAACTGACTAAAAAAGAGAACAGAATATAGAAGTAAACAAAGCAAATTAGTAATTTAAAAGTAAGTAAAGCAAATTAACAATTTAATAGTTCTCCACTAAAGGAAAGTCCAGGCCTGCATGGTTTTACTTGTGTTCTCTACTCACAGGTATATTCTACTGCTCAAGAAATAATTAAAACTGATTCTTCACAAATTCCTGTGAGTGTGTGTGTGTGTGTGTGTGCATACATGCGCTAAATCCACAGCCCTCTTTTTTTACAATTTTGAGACACGGTCTTGCTAAATCTATGTCTCCCAGAGTAGGCTCAAACTTGCAATCTTCCTGCCTCAGCCTGTCGCAGTGCTGGAATTACACATATGTGCCACATACCACCATGCCCAACTCACAAATTCCAAAAATAAATGATGGAAAGGGAAGAGAGGAAGGGGAGGGGAAAGGTGGGGAAGCACTGAGGATCCAGGCTTGGTGGCACACACCTGTAATCCCAGTTATTTGGGAGGTTGAGGTGGGAAGATCCAAGTTCAAGCCCAGCATGAGCAATTTAGTGAGACCTTGACTCAAAATTAAGGGGTGAGGTGAACTGGAGAAGTAGCTCAGTGAAAGCCACAGCTTCAAGTCCTACTACTGCAGGGGGTAGGTAAGGGAGTGAGTTAGAGAGCGCAATAAAGGAGGGAAGGAAGGAAGAAAGGAAAGGACATTTCTAATTCTGAGGCCAGTATTACCCTGATTCCCAAACCAGATAAATGCATCACAAGGAAAAAAAATCCAAAAACTACAGGCTAATATCCCCTTTAATATAAACACAAAACAGTAGCAAATCAAGAAGCAATATTCACCATGACCAAGTGGGATTTATCCCAGGAACATAAAGTTAGTTTAACATGTAAAACTAAATTAATGTAATACACCACGTTATCAGAATAAAGGATAAACACACAATCATCTCAATATATACCGTGTTTGACAAAATCCAACATCATTTAATGATAAAAACACTTAACAAATTGGAACTAGAGGGAGTTTATTCAAACTGACAAAGGCCATCTATGGAACACCCATAGCTAACATCACACTTGATGTCAAATGACTTAATACCCCCTCCCTGGAAGATCACAAACAAGACAAACTATCTTCACTGCTATCCTTAACACTTCTACTCAACACAGTATTACAAGTTCTAGCCAGGCCAATTAGAAAAAAACAGCAGTCGGGAGAGGAGGGAAAGAAGGAGAGAAAAGAGGAAAAGGAGGGGAGAAGGAAGGAAGGAAAAGAAATCAAAGGTGACTTGCAAAAGGCAGAAGTAAAACTATCTCTATTCATAGATGACATGATCTTGTCATTAGAATATCCTAAGAAGCCCACTTTAAAAACATTACTGCTACTGAACAAGTTCAGCAAGATTGCTGGATTCTAAATCGGTATAAGAAAATCAACTGTAGTTCCACACACTTGGAACATTGTAAAAACTAAATTAACAATTCCACTTATCATAGCACTGAAAAGAAAACAATCATTAGGAATAAATTTAACAAAGTAAATACAAAGTCTGTAGACTGAAATTTTTAAAACACTACCAAATAAAATTAAAAGAAACCTAATAGAAAACAATATTCCACCTTCCTATTTTCTTATGATTTGTTTATTTATTTATTTATTTATTTATTTTGTTACCAGGGATTGAACTCATGACCTTGTACTTGCCAGGCAGGCGCTTATGCCACTGAGCTAAATCCCTGGCCCTATTTCACCTTCCTAGATCAGACAATACTGTTAAAATGGCAGTGATCACCCAATTAATCTATGCATTCAACACAATTCTTAGCCAAATCTCACTGCCTTTTTGCAGAAACTGATTAGTCTACTCTAAAACATGTAGAAATGTGAAAGAGCAAAACCAGCCAAGATCATTGTGGCAGATTAACTAATGGTCACTTTGAACAAAACACTCAGCTGAACAGAGTCAGCATGGTTCTGGGCGTGGAGACCCACCTGCGGGTTGCTGCTGCAATTATATAAAAGGAGAACAGGCGGGGACGATGCATGCTGCTGATGTTCCTGGCGAAGCTTGCTACAGCTGGTTTCCTGACACAACTCTGCTGCTCTCATTAGAGGAGCTCGGGTCCTCGCCACCATTGCCAGGGATGACTGCTGGTCTCTTCGGGGAGCTCTGGTCTTTGCCTTTTCTGGAGCATCGCCTCCTGGCTCCAGCGCAGATCCCTCAGCCTTGTGGCACAGATCCTTCACCCAACCAGTGCAGCCCTTCCAGCTTCCACCACTGGCCATTGGAGATCCCTGATACCGACTTACATTGGACATTGCTGTGGGCTCCAAGCCCTCGACTGGATCCTTCGGGGCTCCAGCATGCAGACAGGTGTTTGCACTTTTCTGTATCTGACTCGAACGAGCACTGACTAATACAACAATCTTGAAAAAGAAAAAGGTTGAAGAACTTCCACTTTCTAATTTCAAAACATTCTACAACACTCTATAAATCAACACACTGTGGTACTTCTATAAATGTAGACATGTATGTCCATGGAATAAAATTGAAAGTGTAGAAATAAACTGATATATGTGGTCAATTAATTTTTAGCAAGAATGTCAAAATGACTCAGTGGAGAAAGGACAGTCTTTTCAACAAATGGTTCTGGGACAATTGGATAGTCACACACAAAAAACACTCGAAATGGACCATTGACTTAAATGTAAGATTGAAAATCCTAAGACTCATATAAAGAATATAGGAGTAAATCTTCATAACCTTAGATTAGGCAAAGGGTCTGTTGGATACAATACCAAAATCACAATTTACAACAGAAAAAATAGACAAACTGGATTACACTAAAATTTAAAATCTTTGGGCTGCAAATTATATCAAGAAAATGATAAAGCAGGAAAATACTTTGAAATAAGTAAATAAAGTTTGATAAAGACATATCTAGAATACGTAAAGAATTTTTAAAGCTTAATAACAGAAAGACAACTTAAAATGGGCAAAAGCAAATTATGGAATCAACTGAGGTGTCCAACAATGAGTGAATTGATCAAGGAAATGTGTTGTACACATACAGGATAGAATATTATTTGCCCATGAGAAAGAACAAAATCTTGTCATTTGCAGGAACATGAATGGAACTGCAGGACATTACACTGAGTAGAATAAACCAGACACAGAAAAATAAACTCTGTGTCTTATGTAGAAGCTAAAAAATTGATTCCATAGACAAAGACAGTAGAACCAAGGCCACCAGAGGCTGTCATGGGTAAGGAGGAGAGGCATTAAAGGGAGGCTGGGTAACAGGCATCAAGAACAATTAACTCTGAGCAGTTCTGCTGCTCCACAGCACAGTATAGTGGTAAATGTAGTTCACAACAATTTGCTATAGACATACATATATATGACAAAGAAAGAGAAGAAAGCAATTCAAAGCGTCATAACATATGCACAAAAAATGACAAATTCTAAGAAGAAAAAAACACTACTCCAACTTGACAATTACACGTTGTACACATGTACTGACTTATGATACTATGCCCAATAATTGTGTATAATTATGTGTCAAGTCTTCACATAGGGGAGGCAAAGGCTCAGAACAGACATTTCTCTTATGAAAACATGTAAGTGCCAATCTGCATAGTAAATGATGCTTGTCATCATTAGGCAGACAAATGCGAATCAATACCAGGATTAGAGATCATTATATACCCACCGGGTTGACTGTAATCAAAAAGACAATAATACATATTGGCGAGCACCTGGAGTAACTGGCACTCTCCTTCTTCTCCTTCTTCTCCTTCTTCTCCATAGGGCATATGTAAGATGGCAGATCCGCTGTAGAAAAGTCTTACAGTCCTTCACCAGGTTAGAACATAGAGTTAGTGAAGGACCTCAAAATTCTACTCCTGGGTACATACTCAAGAAGAAAAGATAGATAGATGATTGATAGATAGATAGATAGATAGATAGATAGATAGACAGACATAGACACAGACTCAGACATGACTTTCTTAACCTTTGCCTTGTAGCCTGTTGTTTCATGGTTATTTCATTGCTGCCCTGTTTCTTGCCACCACTTCCAGACTCCAACACAGCTGGACATAAAAGAACAAAGTTTAAAGCATGCTCTTCAAGTAGATCTACTCTCTAATTAGAGACATAAAAGCTTTCCAGAAACTTCTATTTGTCTGTTGGGTAGAATGTCTACCATAACTACAAGAAAGAGGTTTGTGCATTTGGATTGAGGCAACCACTCAACATTGTCTGGCACTATAATATGCGCTATTTTATTTAGCAGTCCCATTGGACCTTACTGATTACCCATAGTTGGGTTTTAGTGATGAGCAGGCAGGCAGGAGGGTCTTAGAGATGATCTGGTCCAAAATTCCCCACTTTATTATGAGCAAGATATCGTTCATATTGCACTTGAACCATTTCCTAAATGACCTTTTCACCAGGTCGTCCACTCTGCGTCTGCTTCTGACTAAGTTCATTTGTAGTTACAGGGTCAGCGTAAAATGGTACCATATCATTTGAATTGTAGGACAGCTCTGTAAATTAATTTTTTTTAAAAAAAAGGCATTGTTAATCTCATTGGCCCAGTTGGGAATCTGAGACTCAACAAATGTCTAATGTGCAATATTGACTCTAGGTCAACTCTTTTCCACAAAGTTGTCCTTCTATTTAAAAGAGAAATGAGAGAGAGAGAGAGAGAGAGAGAGAGAGAGAGAGAGAGAGAGAGAGAGAGAGAGAAAGAGTTTTTAAGCTGAGATCCATGAACTATCTATGGACCTGCTAGCTGTTAAAATTATACTCAGTGAACCATGCATGGGCTTTTTTTTTTTAGTACAGAAGGTCCTTACCTATAATCATTCTTAAGGAATTTGAGATTCTTCAGTACTTATGAACCAGTGACTTAAACACCAATAAGCACTACTTCTCAGAGTTTCTGTCTTCCCAGACTAAATAGCTATAGTTTCTCTAGTCTTGCCTCAACTTCTCCTATTCCACTGCCATCTTGGTCAACAAAATCTTTTGTTACTGGGACAAAATTCCTGACACCCCAAAGGTCAGTCAGGAGAGCTTTATTTTGGCACACATTTTAACCCATAGTCTCCTGACTCCAAGGCAAGACAACATGGCAAAGAAAAGGCTGCTCACCTCCTGGTAGCCAGCCAGGGAGATGCACCCCTCCCTATTCAGGTCACATCCCCAGTGATGCCACTCTTCCTAGCTTCCCCCTCCTCCTAGGAGCAAGTCAGCTATAGGGCTCCCTAATCTAAGCACCTCCCAAACACACGAGGCTTTAGAGGCCATTGTAGATCTGAAGCCAAACCCACAAGTGTGCTCTTCGCATGAGAGCCACTTGAAAGCTGTATCATGTTATTCACCCTCCCTCCATCCATTCTGCAATACAGGAGGTGACGATTTTTCTTTTCAGTGTACATGAATCCACGCACATTTCTTCATCTCAGTTGCTGTGATCATTTGCAGGCTGGGCTAATTGTCCAGCTTTTGCCCATGTTTATCTCCCTGCAACCATTCTTCATGTGGGAATCAAGAACAGTCATTAGAAAAGTATCCAGTAGACCATGCTTCTCCTTTGTTTTTTTTTTTTTTAACTCAAAGGCTTCTTAAGACACAGAAAATTTCAGCCGCCTATTCCCAATTCTTCTAATCTTGGGTGCTTTGAGCTCAGCTTTCCTCTCCGAAGCTGCCTCAGTCTCCCTCCCCCTCCCTGGCTGCTGTAGAGTGACAGCAGGATGCTCCTGGTCCCTCACAGATGCCAGAACTTTTCCCACCTCAGGCCTCTGGCATTCTTCCCGAAGGCTCTTGACTCTACTTCTCCCCATCTTTAAGCCCTCGCCCTGCATTATTTCCCCAAAGATTCTGCCTCTAGTACTTCCTAAATTAGGATCCACTCACCACTACCTATTTTATCATAAGTCTTCTAAGGCTATTAATTAGTAACCTAACTAGTTCATGTATATGTGTTTCTTTGTCCCATTTTTCTCTGTAAATTAGAGGTTCATGGAAGATAGTTTCCAGATTAATCTTTTAGTGCTGTATTTTCATGTGTGGCCCATGATCTGGTGCATGATACTCAAAATGTGAATGGGTACCTGGTTTCAAGTCCTCTCACTATCCTAAACCTCTTCCATTGTGGCCCCCCAAAATATATGCAGTTTCCAAGTGCATCCTAATTGTGTGAACATACCACATTTATCTAATTTCTTTCTTTTGTCCAAAATCATAAATAGCCTCTCATAGGATTCTCCAAGAAAAGGGTTCAATACATTCTACAGTTGTGCTTTCCTTCCAATGAGAAATGTAAGCAATCATATGCTCAGCTGCTATGGTCTGAAAATCATGTTGCTCCCTAATTCATATATTCATGAACTTAATTCTTTCCACAATTCTGGTTGCAAACTGAATTGCACGAGAACTGAATCAAATCCAATGGTTAGGTTCAACGTTGACTTTATGGAGAAATTTAATTCAGTTCTCATCCAATTCGGTTTGGGACCAGAATTGTGGAAAGAATTAAGATCATAAACAAGGTACCTCTTTATTGACCCTTAATTCTTAATATGATGTCATTGAGCTGGGGATTTAGCTCAGTGGCATAAGCGTTCAATCCCCAGTACCGATAAAAAAAAAAAATGATGGCAATGGAAAGTGGCACCTGTGGGAGGAGATTAGGAATGGGATTGGTGCCCTTGTGAAAGATGGCCAAAAGAAATATCTGACCTCTTCCACCAATGAAGACACAGCAAGAAGATACTGGGTAGGTGTAAGCAGGTCCTCACCAGATATCAAATCTGCCTTGATCTTAAACTCTCAGCCTCCAGAATGGTGAGAAATAAATTTATTTAAGTCGTTTCTAAGCTGCTCAGTTTATGGCATTTTTTGATAGCAGCCTGAATTGACTAAGCCATGAACACATCACCAATTAAAGAGGGATCTGAATACGAACCCATAAAGTATCAGCACCAGAATGGAAGCCTCTGGCTCATAATTCAGTGTTAAAATCAAGTGAGGAGGCCTCCAATTTAACTGTGATGCCCAAGTAGAAAAGATTTCAGTGTCTTGGTCCTGGGTCTACATAGAATGAAAACTGTCTCTAATAGCCTGTCTCCACAAATGGATTGTGTTGCCCCTCCCTTCTTCATGTCAGAAGCATACAGGTACCAAGAGTGCCTGGTGCCCAGGTGCTTCCGGGGACACGGCACATTCAGCATTTTCTGAGTGACAGGAGTAAATTCAAAAGATGTTCTATAATTCAGGTATAGAAACAAGTTAGAGTGAAGGAAGCTGCTGAGAAATCAACTCGACATCTCAGCTTTATTAGATAAGCAAAACACAAAATCAAACCAGTCTGCTAAATTATTACCGTCTCCATCTTTACCAACAAGGATGCCGTAGACGGCAGGGAACATTAATCACCTGAAAATACCTGATCAGAGGAGAGACCTTTTCTACTGCCATTAAAATCCTTAGCTGCCCCTGGCCTGATTTCTTTTAAGCACAGTTTCACAGGCCTTACATGTTTCATGGTTATTTTCTCTAGTTATGTAGCCTTTATTTTTTTTCCTAGTGTCTCCTCTTGGTCCCCCTCCTCCTTTCATTCCTTCAGTTCAAATGGACACAACCTGGTTCCTATCACCTAGAGATGAATTAACCTTTCCAAATACCCTGACATCGCCTTCTTAGGAAAGTTCCCTGGAGCTCTGAAGCTGTTGGAGAAGAGAGGCAGCTTGGCTTTGACTTTAATATACATTTTGAAATACCTTTTGCAGGAGGGCTGGAAATAAGGAACTAATAACAAAGCACTTCTAAAATTACCGGTAAATCTGAAGCATTCCGCCTGGTGCATGGCCTTTGAGAGTCTTTAATTCATCAATTAAGTGATCAAAGATCTTGTTCAAGATATGATTACATTTCTTTTGTTCTCTTTGCACACTCATATTAAAATTGATAGCATTCCAAAAATCAAATGGGTTCCGATGCTAAAAATAAAAACAGACAAAATGACACTTTCACATGCATCACTTCCCAAAGGTGAGACTAGGATTGGTCCTGGGCATCTGGGAATACAAATGCTGGGATAAACCATTACATGTCGATGATGGCAAAGGAGAAACCTGAAGCTTCCCCATACCTTGTGGGGGTTACTATGCATGGGGTTTAGCCAGGCCCTTTCAGATTCAGAATGTGGGTGAAACCATAGACAGACAAGTCCTGGCTACCTGCCAAAGCCAAACCCAAGAGCAAACAATGTCAGGAATACAGAATGGAGGTCTTGCAGGGCTGCTGATGACCTTTGTCACTTACCCAAAATTAGTCTTCTTTATGCCACTAAAAACAAAACAAACAATGTCAGGGCCCAAGAATCAGAAGGAAATGTTTCTTGAATTACTGCAGTTCTTCTTAATCCCTGTTCCCTGGGAGTGAGTTATTATGACTGCATTGTGTCTGAATATCCTTAATTATTTAAAGAGGGTTTATAGACATAGACAAACTATGTCTGTAAAAGGTCAGATTAAAATATTTTAAGCTTGGTGGGCCCCTCAGTCTCTTTTGCAACCACTCAATTCTTCATTAGCAAGAAAGAAGTTATTGCAAATATGACTGTGTTCCAATAAAACTTTATTCATAAAAAAACAGGCATCTGTCCAAACTGGGCCTTCAGTCAGTCATTTTCTGACATCTGCTCTGCTCTGCTCATTCCCAGAACCTACACTTGGAAACCTTAGTGTATCTACTGCACTAAGTTTGGGCACTTTATAAGCACACTCTTCTTTTGCATGCTGGGTAGGAGCATTCTCACAGAGAGTACAGCCTCAGGACAGAAAACAGGATTGGGAGAAAAAAAGTCAATGGGCTCCAAGTGCAACTTCATCTGGTTTCCTCTTCAAAAAAGTTCATTTTACTCTCCAAATTAAGTTTTAGGCCAGATTCATTGCTTCTTTGTAAAGAACATCAGATTTCACATTGCATCCCAGTTATTTATAACCTGAGTTTTGGTCTTACCAAATATGATTTTGTTTTTCTCTGTCATCAATGGAGAAAGCACATGTGGTTTTGATTGACAAAATTGTGATAAAATTCACTATATCCTTAAAAAATGATTGAAAAGTTTTCAGACTGATGCACAGAATGGGGGTGGGTGGGGACCAGAGGATTGAGTTTCAACAAAGACATGCCAGATTTTTTTTCCTGCTCTTATTATTCAACATTTTCCCACTACTCGGTATCAAATTAGATACTGGAACAATCCGAGAATCATGTGTTTCTCTTTAAACTTTTGGCATAGTCCATCTCACAATGGTTAACTGTGGGTACACTAAAGTTCCCTCCAGGGACCAACACTGGGTGACATCATATGTTCTGTCACAAATAATGGAACATAAATAAGTGCACATGATCTGAGACATTCAAAATACTTGCAGTCACCCTGGTTTTTGCTCTTTTCATTTACTGAAAGTCCATGTTCATTTTGTTGCCCAAAAATCCTTTTGCCTTCCAATGTTTTGTCTTTCTAACTTGGAAACTGGTGTGCCTTGCTACCCAGAACCTTTTTAACAACCTAGAAAAATCACAATTTAAAAAAAAAATAAGGGCCACATAGTGTATCATCTGCACTCTCAGGCTGGCTCTGTTGAAATATCTTCCTCAACAAGCTCAACATTCTGAACAAAATGGAACACTGTAATGAGCAACCACAAAACCTGGTTGCCCTCGTTTATAATGGTCAAGTGGACAAACAAGAAGCAAGATGCGCATCAGAGCTGTCGGCCAAGTGCTTGCTTCCCTCATCCACTGACACGTGTCTGAGGACCCCCATCCCATCTTCTGCTCTTTCTGATACAGAAATGGAGAAGGAAACAGTGCATGAGGCAAATACTGAAGATGTACACAGACCAAGTCAAACCTTGCTAATTTGGAAATGTGCTGTGTGTGTGAAGGGGAATAAATATCCTTTAACTCTCTCCCATATGTCTGCTTGCCTTCCAATGTGCTACATTCCAAGGAGGTTGCAGCGATTCCAAAGTTTCGATGTCTTCCTTTAAAAGATGAAAAGCTATTGCTTGGCAGTTTTTATAAATGATTTCTTTCACTAATGTATAAATGTGCCATATAGTTGCTTTCAAATGAGTTTTCCAATAATCAGAATTCCTAGGCCAGGTAGTTTTTGATTTAAAACAAGCTTTGAAGCCAGGCATAGTGGCACACACCTATAATCCCAGCTACTCGGGAGACTGAGGCAGGAGTGCCACAAGTTTGAGGACAACACAGCAAGATCTCTTGTCTCAGCTGACCCTGTGACAACTTCCTGTGGTAAAACTGTTCTATCAGCAAAACTATTACCTTGTCAATTGAAATTTTGTCTTTACATGGAACTTTCTCAGTTGCTTTTAAGTATTATTTTTTCCTTGAATCTTTTCTGATTCCATTACATTTGAACTGAATTACAGCAAACAAAACAACACAGAATCTGATACATTGTGGTCTTAGAAGATATATTCTCATCTGCTAAAAGATGGAACCTGTCTCAACACAAATCTGTACAAAAATTCAAGCTGTTTACTACTACTCTCATTTACTGTAATGGATGTTGCTTTCCATGGCTGGCTTCTATGGTAATTAATAAAAGTCAAGAAGATTCCTAAAGTCAGAGGATAGGACTAGCAAAATGCCATTTAGCATTTTGCTTAAGCTATTATTCTGGTCAACTTTAAAAATTAGGGAAAAAATTACTAATAAATGCTTTTGAGAAAGCATGGTTACCCTTTCAATTAAAGTGAGGCCATACAATCCTAAAATACTGACTAATACAGAAATGAAAGATAAATAATTCATGGTTGAAGATGTAGAAAACAGCAAGGCAATATAAAGCAGAAAGAGTAACATAGATAAATCCCTGGTACTAGTAAAAATTAAACACTAAAGGACAAAAGTTCTTCCTTTAGTTTTTTTAAGCAAACTAAAAACTAAACAGAAGTTGTCTAGACACAAAGTAATTGAAAAGTAAAAGTATGCTCACAGAGCCTACAGACCAGCAGAAACAAGAAAGCAAAAGTCAAGACAAAAGCACCAAATGGATAAAGAAGGTACTATACTGATGAAAGGTCCCATATATAATGAGGTATAAATCATTAACTTTTATACATAGAATGCCATTTCTCAAAATTGAAAAATAAATTTAAAGGAAGTAACAAAAATACAAGAAATACAGAGTGTCTATTTGATAGATTAGACAAATATAAATTACAATATATGGGGTTACCCACATACAAAGTCAGCATTTTAATACCCGCTAAATGTCATAACATTTTAACTTGTATTACCCACAGAGAGATACTAACGAAACTCCAGTCAGTAAAAATTATATAAGACAGGGTTGGGGATTTAGCTCAGCGGTAGAAACTCCTGCTTGGCAAACACAAAGTCATGAGTTCGATCCCCAGTGGTAAAAAAAAAAAAAAAAAAAAAAAAAAATTATACAAAACACATTCTCCATTTTCTGTCTATGTGTGACGAGTTTTAGCAAAACAAAAATAAGATTAAAAAGTTGAAGAACACATTTTCGGGTCTCCTGGCTCATTGAAATCCTCACCAATTATTTAGGAAATAACACCAATAATGTCACTGCAGCCATGCTTGTCAGCTGTACCTAAATCTATACTCAGAGACAAATGTACAACCTTACTTGTTAGCTTATTAGGTATTAAATAATCAAAATAAATCTTCTAAAATTTTTGAATCCAAGTATTACATACTATACATACATACGTGTATACATATTTAGTGCTGACAATATTCTCTTTAAAAGCTCCATCTGCCAGCCCATGACAACCAACCTCTGTATTCACAGATGGAATATTTGATAGCTGTTCTCTGTTGTTCCTGTTGTTCCTGTTGGAGAAAAGAAGCCCTGCTAGTAATACACTGATGGGTTTGGAAAATACACTAATAACAAAACTTGAACAGAAAAAAAAAAATACCACTGAAGCCAAGAAGAGCCTGCATTAGCTCTAGAGACACTGAAAAACCTGGATGAGAGATTCCCAAATACTGGTCCTTACGTGTCATGTCAAAGTATTGGACTCTTAATTTTAAAAGTCAGAGTCCTGAGTCCTATCCTAGAACTTCCAAATCAGAATCAACAGCCTGTATTTATAATATTTTTCTGGTGAGTTTAAGGCCTAGTCACTTTTTGAAATCACTAGATGTAGGTCTTAAACTATAAGCAACAGGCAATAAGAAAAAATTACCTAAACTTAATGCAGAAAACAAAAGAGAAAGTCTAACTTGTGGTCTCAGGAAGATTGAAGAGTTTGCTTAATCACTGAAAAAAAGAGAAAGAGGAGGAGGAAGAGCATCCGCCATCAGTGAAAATGAATGAATCCTTCTGAAATTAAAAAGAAATGCTTGTGAGGTGTTTAATAAAAGCAGAAAAGAACAGAAACTAAGAATGGATCAAAAAATCCAGGAAGGATTTCCCATGTAATAAGAATTTATACACAAATAGAAAAGTGTGGTCTTTGTAATATGTCTATTTGACAAGTCTAGACCACATTTCTCAGAATGCCACTTTTCTTTCACATATATATGTAATAGACACCACTACTCCAAGTAATTACCATCTAACATGCCCACCATGTGAGATTGAGTCCATAACTGTTCGTGCGTTATAAATAGGGAAACTGAGGCACAAAGGGATCATGTGGTTTGCTCAAGGCCTCACATTACTATTGAGCTTGAAGATAATAGCTCATGAGCCTGCCATTTAATTTTTTAATTTTTTTTTTATTTAGAGAAAAAAATGAAACAGAAAGAGGATAGAAATAATACAAAGTTTAAAAAAAAATAAAAACAAAAACCAGTAAGAAATCACTAGTTGACAATTACATATTTTCCTCCTAGAAGTAGTTGTTCAAATTACAAAAGTAAAGCATACGAAGTAGACATTTAAACAGTGAGACTGCAATCAGCTCTGTTCATCTATCCAACAAAAACTTAGTATTATGGTCATCAATCCTGCACACTCAAACATACATGCAGTTATATCCTTTAGAATACTTTCCTCTCTCTTTTTTTTACAATAACTATAATCAATTCTCATAAACTGTTGAGCCTGCCATTTTAATTATTACAAATCTTAGAGGTCAGGACAACCAGAAAAATTATTTATCGTCTCATTTATTGTCTCAACATACTCAGAAGCATATTGCTAATATATTTCTGAAACTTAATGCACTTGGTTAGCAAGTCTGCTGCCTGTATGTCTTCTAATTCACCAGTTAATTTCTACTACTCCAACCAAACTAAATGGTAAATTTTCTTTTTTAATGCATTGCTTTTCCTGAATCACTCCTAAAAAATTCAATCTAAAAGGAAAGAAAGAAAGTGAAAACAGCCCCTGCTTCCCACCTGTCCTAACACTGCTGAGCTTCATTCCAGGCATTATTGATGCACACTGTAGAAAGGAAGGCCTGGAAAGTGCTTAGGGACAGTAACAAAAGAGGCTTCGGTTGAGTGATGGGAATATAGATGCTCACTTAATTATTGCTCATAACTTTCATGTATAACATTCCTGTGCTGAGTAAAATTAATCTAAAAAATAAGGTCCTTTCATCCCAAATAGCACACTTATAAAGAGTGTCGCTGACTTTATTAAACCTTCTAGTGGCAATCAGATATGAAGGTCTGTCCTGCTACTCTGCAGTTCCTGGGACGCATTAGAAATTGAACTTTGGGTTATGAGAAGAAAAAGTGAATGGCATCCGTGTTCAGATTTGCCATCTGCAACTCCAGAACTTTATCCTCTCAGAAATAAGCAGGACAACAAATTCTATACTGGCACATTTTAATAAAAATAATATTCAGTAGTCATATACTATATGATGGCTCAAACACCAAGCACTCCAGTGGTATTGCTTATTTAAAACAAAAACAATAAAAGATGGGACAGATGCAGGTCTAAGGACCTTCACGTTAGTTCATTTATATTTATGCTAAATGATTGAGGGGGGATATTTTATTCCCATTTTACAGACAATCTCTGTGAGTCACAGCTTCCCTAGTACATCCCATGTCATGGTAGCTCCTGTTTCCCACCTAGGTTCTTGCCCAAGAGTCCAGGGCTCCATCCATTGTCCCCTTGGGAAGAGTGGTTTCCCAGTGTGAATCACCTAAAGCAACTATGGAAAGGGAAAACAGAAAAACCATAGTGGGTAAGGCACAGAATGCCTCGGAATCCTACAGAACCAGTTTTGGAACAGCATGGACAGAAGACTGCCCCAGTTCCACTACAGAAGCAGTGGGAAGAGGAGCTGCTGTGTCAGCGATGATCACCGGAGAACACAAGCAGGGAATCCGGGTGCTCGCACCAATGCACCAGCATTGCTGCCCCAGGCTGGGTCTCCGCAGCGCTGCCCACACCCAAGAGCTTCGTCTGCTTGTGATCCCAGGATTATCCCTGGAGTCTGTGCTCGAACCACAGCTACAAGAGGGTCAAAGGTGAGGTGACATAACTGGCATTTTCAGCTTTTTCAGCAAAGTCTGATACTGTCTACAAGATCCATAAGAGGGAGAACCCAAAACATGGAAAAGGGAGCCAAAGAAGGTGACGACCATTGTCTGAGCACCACCCTTTGATCCATATCAGTACACAGTTTTCTCTTCCTCATGCTTTTCTCCCCTCTTCTCCATTCTAAAAAGAGATTCTAGGCTTAAAAAAAATTATTCTCTAATCTAAATGTCTTCCTTTCTTCTTCCAATGGTACAACCCCAAAGACCTTTCAGTTTATCCAGCTACAAGTCCAAGATCATCAATACTGTTACTTTTCAACACTCTATAACCTGCAGACTAAACCGTAAGGTTAACAGTCACTAACATATATGATATGCAACAATGGGGGAAAGATGAGAGAGAGGAAAAGAGGAGAAGATTTGTTAAGATACAGGAACATACATGAGATGTAGCAGGAAAGAAAATAGGACCAGATGCTGGAGTCATCTGCAGGTGGATGCAACACTAGAGCAGGTCATTTTTCCCTCCACCTCTCCTCCTTCCAAGGTCTCTTCAGTTTCATCCTGTTATTCACCTGCCTGCATTTCTCTATCCAATATGATGACCTAACCCTTTATTCCTGAGGGATTTGCGATATTGATATAGTCTTTCATTAAATTTTACCATTGGAACAGTACAAGAAGGTGTCCCAAAGAATCCTCTGGGTTCCATACTCTTTCTGGTTGCTGTTACAGACCAGTAACTTTATTGACAGGAACAATTTCCCACGCCAGTACTGAGACACCCTTTTTCACATATTTGTCATATGGAAAAAAAGTCCAAAATGGTTAAGTGGGGTGGCTCACCTTCCAATTCACTACAATAGCTACAGTTTCTCTGACGAAAGCAATCTCACCTTAGGTACTAAGCCTCCAGATACCAGAGTTTCTGAGATGGAAAATGACACAGTGTAACTGATTGATAGTCATTCTCTAGTCCATTTTTTCACTTCAAGTACCTGACTTCAGAATTGTATCTACAGGGGGCTTTCTTGAATATATTTGTTTCTGAAATGACTCCTGATTCTCACTTCTCCAGCTTTTTGATGATTTCACAGTGCCTAACTACCTGCATTCAAGCCCTTTCTGTCTGAAATACCTGTAGTGGTTTTGTTTCCTGCACTAAACACTGAGCAACATAGAAAGAAAAGTTTTAAGACTGTGTCTTTGATTGTATCTATAAGGTATACTATTCTATTTTATTCCCTCTTAGCTTCCAAGCTTATATATTGTTTATATGGATACAGAATTAGATACTGATCACTAGTTCAAAGCAGATATTTCATGCTATTAGACAACACTTTAACCTCACAAGATAGTCTCTGATATAAAGCTATGAACAGAATCTTGAATAATCCATTTATTCTACCATTATGGGTGACTGCATTAATTAAAAGAAACACTCAAGTAGTCCTTAGCACTCATTCCTACCTTTTTCTATATCCTTTCCTGAGCTACTGAGGCTGGAAAACTAAAACTGTATTTTCTAGACTACACTGCAGCTTCTGGGAGACTACATGCATCTCATGAGTTAATATATTGCCTCGCTTCTTTTGATGAAGGCAGTTCATGCTCAGAAACTATGTGCTGTGGGATATCATGATGGGAAATAAAGTATTCAGTGAACAAGGAGGGTGGCTGGTGAGAGCATGACAGATTAAGGAAATCAAATTGAAACTCAAAATTATCTTTACCCCCTGATGATATAATCTGAAGTAGTAAGGGGCTGGCTGATCCCTGTTGGATGTGATACCACATTGGAGGTTGCAACCTGTAGCATTCAGCAATGGCAATTGATAATGCAGTTGAGTTGAAGATTCCAAGTAGAGGCCGAGATAGCCCTGAGTATATTTATTACACTGAAATAGTCCTTCCTAGGTTGATGTGAATTTATGATGTAGAACAGTAGTAATTAAGCATCCATTTTCCCCTTAATCATTTAGTCATATGAACCTTCTTTTGAGACCATAAGTATGAACAGAGAAAAATCTCCTTGAACTAAATTCCATATATACCACCTCTGCTTGGAAATGCATTGCAGCTTAGTACACCCTACGTACATGGCAAGGTGAATCACCCAACATGCAGCACTGGCACCTCAGGTTTAATCATTGCCTGGCATGCCATGGTTAAACATTAAGCTTCTGTAAGGGCCTTGAAGCCAGTTGAGAGCCATTTCTCAATGGACTAATTATTTTACTAAGAAAACATGGCTCTAATCCCAAACCCCAGAGGCTTTTACTATGCTTCTCCTAATAAGACTTGAAGCAGTTTTCATATGGCCTCACAGTATGTCAAGACATTTTTGAGTAATGGGTAAGAAAGTATGTGCTGCTGGTCACAGAAACATTTTAGGAAAAAGAACACAGATCCGGAACATGCAAGTTTTCTTTAATTGATGATGGAGGTGAGAGTGAGGGATACAGTTGAAGTCCTGACAGCATCTGCTCCACATAGTTAATGGCTTTAAGCAGCATGATATAGTATATGTTGCCCCAATAAATACTGTATTTCTTTCTTAGTGGTGAAGGATTCAACTGCAGCAGGTATTCTACAGCATTCCAAACCACTGACCTCTTCAAACACTCCACTGAGTCATAGGGTCCTTACATTTTCATGGATACATCTCCCATTCTCAGGGGTGTGTGTGTGTGTGTGTGTGTGTGTGTGTGTTTTGACAAAGTATCTATTTGTGCTACTCGTGTTCTCCAGATCGTTTCAGTATAAAGTCATCAATGTCATGTACTAGCTTGATATCTTTGGAAATAAAAAGATGATGAAGCTCCCTAGAAACTGAAACCATGGCTCAAGATCAGTGGATACATGACTCGGGCAATGTAATAAAAGTGTATTGCTATGCCAAGTGTAAGCAAAATACTACTGATGCTCTATATTTAATGAGATATAGAAAAATTTGCACAACCACTATCAAACTAAGCTATGTTCATTTGCTTCAGTAAAGACCCTATGTCTGGAAATTTTGAGTTAACTGAAGTCTTTACCTATTATTCTTAAAATCATCTATCAAGAAACCATTCTAGAGAAGGCATAAAGCAATAGGAATTAACACCTCCATCTCTTTCATATGGCATCTGATGATGTACATCTCTAGTATTACCCTAGAAATGTGGTACTAAGACAGTGACAGGCATTCTAGCAATTTCCACTCAGTCTTTTCTAACAAGTCAGGAGTCAGCATGGAGTCCTGCCATTGCTCCTGATATATATATTCCAACAACACATTTATGCATTAGAGAAAGAAATGAGAAATGTATTCAAAATCCCTCTGTGTCTACCATGAGACAGATTTGAGTTAAATCTCCATCAGCTGAATTCTATAAAACCTATCTTCTGATAGAAGGACCACAGTGTGTCTGAATTACCAAGACAGTGTTAGCTGAGAGCTAATGTCCAATACTTTTGGCAAAATCTAAATATTTCCTTTTCCTCCAAGTTCCCAGTTACTCAAAATGGCTCAAGTCCCTTTGAAAAGGATTAAAAAAACTTAAAGACAGCTAACTGAGATTTACTTTAGGTTTTTCACTATCAGGGTTATTTGGCCTCCCTCTCAATTAAAAAATCTGAAACTGAAAACACATAGATGTGTGACTTTATTAAAAGAGTATGACTATTGTGATTCAAGTCAGACCTCAGTTTATCAGATATGCAATTTTTCTGTTACTCATATTAAGAATCTAATCCTAGCTACCAGCAAGTATTAAAACTGGTCAAACCAATGTTGGAACTTAGGGCACTGGGAAACAAAGCAACCCACTTGCCTCCCTGGTAAGCAGCCGTGGCTCAGGCAAGCAGTGGCTGACCCCGGGGAAAGAACCAGCCAGTGTCTCCTGAGATCCACGCCATGTTGGAACTTATGGCACTGGGAAATCAAGCAACCTGCTCACCTTCCTGGTAAGCAGCTGTGGCTTGGGCAAGCGTTGGCTACCCCAGGGAAAGAACCAGCCAGCATCTCCTGAGATCAGCACTATGTTGGAAATTAGGGTGTTGGGAAACCAAGCAACCCGCTCGTGCCTCCCTGGTAAGCAGCCGTGAGCCTACTGGCACACCAGCTGAAAATCAAACATCCCACCCCATTAGCAAATGGGAGCCAGAGGGCTGAGCAGCTCTTGGGAGGTTGACCATATGCAATATAGCAAATAGGGGGGATTTCCTTCTACCATCTCTTTGAAGGCAAATATTATTATCACTGTTTTGCTTTGTTCTGATTAATTGTATTGCTCTATTCAATATTCTGTTTGTATAAGTCCTATAATGTTCTGTATTTCCTTTGATTTTGCTATACCTGATTGAAAGAACAACTATTATGAAAATAACGAGATATACTATGGCACCTATTACTGTTAGTTATCCCAGTAACCTGTTGTGACATTCTGTACCAACTTCATGGCACTCTCTCAGTTGGCTTTGTTCTGTCTTGTTCTGTTGTATTTCACTAACTTCAAAATAATTTTAAAAATTTTAAAAACTAGTCAAACCATTATCACATGAGCTCTTTTGTGTATTATAGTAACCATACCTGTTTGTTTCTAATGATTTTGAGCTGCTACTTTGCCTTCACCACCCTGGGATCCATGCTACCTCACTGACATCGGAGAACCTTGCTGTGTCACCCACCAGTATCCTTAGCTTATAGAGAAATACAACTTTGGCACTCTTCTAAGACCTGGAATATGCTTATTAATGTATTCCTAACTAATTGAAGAGTTTGCCTTCTGAATTCCCTTAGGAACCATGGTAGAATCAGGCAAACAGGATAAATCCATTCCAATACTTCCACCTTCCCAAGCAGTTGTCTGCATAGTGTAGCAGTGAGTACTCTCACCTGAGCTACCATATTGAATCTAGAATCCATAATCCATAATGTAAGTAATGTATATCCATAAATCCAGACAAATTTAAAAACACACTCCTTCTTTGCCCTTTTATCTTCAGACTCTATTTAGGCACACATTATTGGATTTTTGCAAATAAAAATCAGTAAGGAAAATGTTGAAATTTTTACTGCAATTGGCATTCAAGAGCATGCTAGCACCTGTCTTCAGAGAAAGGTCTGCAGATGGCATTTGATGTTAAGAATGAGCCATAAGGAGGACTAGATTCCCTTTGCAAGGAGCTTGCTGTCATTTTCAAACAAGACAGAGCAAGAAAACTAGTTCAACAATCTGAGATCTCACTGTATTCTGCATCATCTGATCCTTCCCCATACCTCCACCCTAATTCTGAAGTTTTACTTTCTCCATCATTACTCTTTCACATCTGGCAGTGATTAAACTAACCTGGTAATTCAGAAACCTTAGGGATCAAACTTCAAACTTACTTTGAATTCCTTCAGCTCTGTGGCTACAAAACACAAGATATTCTTCGGCACTATAAAAGAAAGGCTCTAACTAAGCCAAGAGTTTAGAGCTGAGAATAACATATTGCTGTTTAACTGTCCAGCAACACAAGAATCAACCACACTAGCATGCATCTATACTAGCATGAAATTGCACCAATACTCATGTTTTTAAAAATCAATTTCCTGAGTCACAAGTAATAGAAACCCATGTTGGCTTATCTGAACAAAAGGGACTCATATTAAAGAATATTTGCTAGCTCACAGAATTGTTGTGGAAGCTGAAGACCCAACTCAGAGTTACCAAACTAAAAGCAATGTCTAGAATTATAGCAGAGCTCATTTTCCCTGTTGCTATAGCTGAGCACTAGACAATGCAGCCTGGGTGGCAGACAAAACCATCAGCAGCAAATAGAAGACGCAACACTGGCACTACTGCTTCTGTGCTCTAGAAACTTAGTCTGTCTTCAACTGTCATCTCAGCTCCCACTTATAGGAATCCTATGGGCAGAACCTGGGAATACACCTATCTTCTCACTGTGAGGCAGCTCTGGAACACACACTTTCTACACCAAGCAGCCAGTTGTCACTAAGACCCCTAACACTGCAGAAATTCCCCCTAGGGAGGAAAGAGATTCTTTTATACAGATTTACCAAAATACCAACTGTAGTCACAAAATAAAATGGAAACAAAAATTAAAAGAAAAATAGAATTGCAATGCAGAAAAGGAAATACATTGTCTATAAAATTAACAGATTTGCAAAATTAGGCCTATAGCTAAACAGTAATGCAAGTGAAAGTTACACTATTCAGAATCTTGGCTATATGAGTAGAATTATAGCTGCTCTGCAATAGGAAGGGAATGGGTACAGTGGATAGGCCCATTTGTTTTACTATAGCAGGCATTATACTGTATATGGATCTTACACAATATTTTATAACTTAAATATACACAATATTTTCATTAAAACTTGGTTTCTGATTCCCCACTCCCTTAGAAATTTCCCTGCTCCCTTCCCTTCTGAGATATTGACACTGGTACGGTGGCACCTATCTAAATTCTTCTAGAAGGGATGTTCTTGCATGCAAACTCCTAAAATCTTCCCTCAATAAAGCTTATGTGTACTAAAAAATAAAGTTTAAATGACCTTAAAGCTGGTAAGATGTGGGAAAACAACATTCTTCCACCTTGTAGATGTACAATAAAGCAGTGCGCACTTCAGAGCCCCTCTACTTTGGGTTGGATGCCTATGTGCATTATCCAAGCACTTTAAAGTAATACTGTAATCAGAGAAAATAAAGTATTATTATCCCCAAAGTCAAGGAACATTACCAATCCTTCAGGTAAAACAAATCTCATATCCTGCCTTTCTTTTGGAGAAACCTACCAAATACTATTTCTCTTCTTTCTTCCCCTGTAGTCATGTACTCATTCTACAAGTATCAACTGAGCACCTGTCTACATTGTACCAGCAGCCGGCAGGTGCAAAGACACTTACTATTTTGTCAATACATGTTTTAATTAATGGAGAAACCAGGATGCAAAGTTGGCATCTTCTAGTTCAAGTTGTTCTTGAGCTGGCATATCAAATCCTGCACACTCTTAAATACTCTCCAATTGCTCAGCTACAAATGAAGTAACAAAAGGCACTGGACATTTGTAGAGCATGGATTTTCCAAGTATTAGGAGATGAAGCCCAAAAGACCTATGCATTTCTAAAGCCCCAAATTCATTGTCAACAGCAGCAAATCCTACTGGAGGTATATCCAATAACAGATCTAGAGTTCCTAAGCTATTGTTCATGGACAGCACAAAAGGTCAGAGGCAACTTTTAAAGGAGGTTCATTTCACCCCTAGCCACAGCCCTCCAGGTATTTGGTTTACACTGGTGTCTAGCTGATAGAATAGCAAAACCTCAAACAACTATGTAAGGAATGTCCAGAGGGCACCTGCCCAGTTGAGGGCTTCAATGTTTTCTGCAAAATTGTTAAAGACTTGATATTGTTTTTTGTTAAGTGAAATTATTTTTGGACCATTCAAAACATAGCAATAATTTGAAGGAAGTTTTCTGGCATGTGTTCTAGATTGTTCTGCCCATTAAACTGATAAATCAAGAGATTTATTTCCTCCATAGGTCAAAATCATCATTACTTTCCTCTTGCCTTTCAGAGGAAAAGAACTTTATCCTTCTGTGTGATTTATTCTTTTCATGGGCATCCATTCAGCACAGAGCTATTGTTTCAGAGCAGGGAAAATGTATTCCTTTTACAGGTTATTCCCTCCACTGGAATTTGTTTAAGTGGGTTCCACTGCACAAACACAAAAAGCCCTAATACATGCAGCCTGGGTCGGCCTCATGCCATCAGATGTCACTGCTGACGAGTGATGGCACTTATATAGATTTACACAACAAAAACTACATTAAAAATGGTAAGGTGGTGAGACAAAGGCACAAAGGCCTAGAAATTCACAGCTCGGGATTTAAACATACTATATCTAAGAGGAAGAGAGTGCATTAGGGTAATGGGAAGGTGACAGCGTCCCTATTATACCTACAGTACTAGACACTTAATCCCTAACTGAATTTCCTGGTGGTGCTTGCTTTGTCTCATTCTTGGGGGCTTATGTTTTTTAATGACATTATTGTTGTGTAAATGTTCCTGTTTTATAAAGTAATTTTGGGTTGATTATCATCTGTTTATGCAATTAGTGTAATTATACCTAATTACAGAGTAGAAACAACATATATAATTAGTTTATTAGAGGTATAAATGTGATATGCAATGATTTTAAAATCTGTATGAAACTTCGTTAACAAATATCTATGAATGTGAAAGTCAAATATTTAGATGCCAGCTCTTATATTCTATATTTTTGAATGTGCAGTAATAATTAGATTTACTGCCTGTCAAATTTAGTGCTAAAAATCATAGTGCCACATTAGAAGGAATACAAACATAAAAACTATGCTTAGAAAAATTAGAAACACTCTCTGGTGTTTTCTTTAAGGTTTGGTTTTGTAAATCTCTCTTCAATTAAGATTTCTTACCTACAGAGCATCAACCTCAGGTGAATTTTGACGGTAAAGCTATAAATCAGTAAAGAGATTTATATACAGCACTATGACATATAATACCTACTTGTGTTACATGGCACTTCTAACTTACAGTAGTGCACTCTCTACCTCTGTGTTTGATTTTCCCTCTTGATTCTGGACCAAAAAGAAAATAAAAGATGAACTAAAAGTTCTTTGTCTTTAAAAAAGAAAAAGGAAAGAAAAGAAATAGATCATAGAATAAAAAAGATAACGCACACTTCCAAAACTCTGCCAAGAGTGTTCTGAATGAAGTTCACTGTAGTTGCTGAAAGAAAACATTAACTCAATTCAAATGTAAAAACTGCATAGTAATCCAGGTTATCCCCATCAAGTTCCTTATTAAATTTGTTACTCTGTTATTGGTCACTTGAGAAAATATTATTTAACCATTCCTTCCCTACCCAAAATATAGAAACTAAAAAATGCAATATAAATAAACCGGATGCAGAAATTTATTGCTCTTGAATTATGTGGTACATTCTCCCATGTGGATAAAAACCATCAAATATCCCCAATTATTGCTTACTACTGAGGCAAAGATTAGAAGGTCTAATTTACACCATTGGAAATTTAAGCAATAATATCAGAAAAGCAATCCTTTAAACATTAGCAACACATTAGTGAAAAAAAAATGCTACTCTTCTTCTAGATATAGTAGCTCTATGAACTGAGAATTCCATCTTTATCAGGAGGAAAAAGTATTCTTGGTATTCGTTACTACAAACAAACATCAAAATGGGCTCTTGGCTTCAATTATTATTGAAGTATAAAGTCATGGTTTTCATCTTTTAGCTATAATAACTATCCTTTTAGAATCACCCTAAGCATATTTGAATTTTTTTTATTTGTTTAATTATTAGGGGGAAAAAACTTGCTTAAAGATTCAGGGTCAAACAGTTTTTTTAAACTTAGGATCAGCAGGAATGATCATTACTCTGAAGAGTCATTTGAAAGTCAAATGCTTTTAGTTATTTCTTGGTCTTTCAGTCAGAAACAAAAATCCTGATCTAGAAAATTCAGTTGTTGACATACAAAATTGCAACATAGCTGTGTAAATGATACATATCTGGGTGCTCTTTCTGAGAATAAGGTACATGCCTTGCAATTATTTTGTTTTCCCATAACACTGTAAACATCCACTCAGGAGTTAGCAATTACATAGTTATTCGATGAAAAAAAACAAGTGAATGAATAAATGGAAGATCAAAACATGAAACTATTTTTTTTTACAAAACAAACTAATTCAAAATAAGCTTTCTTCTTTTATTTCCTCCTTACTTCTCTTCTCAAAAGGACAAAGTTGGTAGTTAATAAGTCAAATGTTCAGACTTTCCGCCTCTCAAATTCATTAAATTGTCATGTAAAACAAAATTCTAACGATGTAGCTGGCACAAAACAACCATCAAGAAATTTTAGGTTCAGAAAGAGATAGTGATTGTTTCAAAAGGTCTTAAAAGCAGTGAGTAAAAAATGTTTATATTAACAAAGGAAAAAACAAACTCAGCCAAAGACAAAACTCACAGTGGCAAAGAAAAAGAGAGGAAGGGAGGGAGGGGAAAAGGAAGAGGGAAAGGGAGAGAGAACCATCTTTCCTTGCAATGCCTGACAAATAGTAAATGTTTAATAATAATTTGTCTCCTCTCATCCCTTCTTCACAACAGGCTTCTCTCGGGAAGAGGCTGCCTGGAGAAGGACCCCTCTTGCTCTAAGGGTCTCTCCTGCACCCTGTCCTGCCTGCTACCTTGGGCTCTGCGGGACTCAGCGTCTCTGGTTTTGTACCTGTGTGTGGCAAGAAAGTAGCGAGGGCAGGGAGACAGAGCAAATCTATCTGCCATTACAAGGAGAGAAAAATCAGAGATAAATTTGGAAAGGAGGGGAAAATGTAACTAAGGTTCAGCTAAACCCAAACGTACCTGTTTTTACTTTCCTGCTATATCCATGAATGCTTAAAATGTGTTTACCAAGCAACTTGCAGTTGGCATTAATCTATAACAGTTGGTAGAGACCAATCAAGAAGGATTGCTTTATCCTCCTGGAAATTAGAGTGGGAAGATAAAGTCCACAGAACAAGAAACGAGTTGAACATGACCAACTCACTGCACATTGCCTAGGAAGGGTACAGTTCACAGTCCTACCAGGCATGTTCTACCATGTGCTTCCTTCTTGTCCATGGCTGGACATAAAAGCTACCATGCAGATAAAGGAGGCTGTGAATACGCACTTCTCAGACAAAAACAGTCCAGTCCAAAGCTTGCCCTGTTTCTGGGGAGGTTGAGTTACCCTTCCTTAAAATTTGCAAACAGCCCAAGCCAGATGGGATGGAATTCAGAGGTAATACTGGACAAACAAGTGGCTCAACAGAAGCATCCATGATTTGCAACATAAAACCTGTATTCTGGGTGTGTCTCACCAGAGCAGCTGTAAAAAATCTTGCATAATGTCCTAAAAGGAGATGAGGTTTAAAAAAAAAAGAGCCAATAATCACTGAATCAGGTTGGGATGTTTTATATCCATCAGGTGACAAATGAACTTCTCTCTCTTCTTTGAAGAACATCCATAAGTGTGACAATGTTGACAACTTCTGGAAATTTTGTTAGTGTGACAGTGGTAACAACTTCTGGAGATTTCATTAGTCTCTGGTTCTGAAAGTACCATATCTTTGCCTTAATTTTGTCTCTACTTTTTGAAAGAAATCCAATGCCCCCAACATGACGGCAAACTATAAAACTCTGAAAAACGCCTTTCCATATTTTCTCCTGAAAACCGTGAGTTTAAAATGTGGAGATTAAAACTGGAAACATTTCTCTAACTTTATCCTAGTGTGGCATTTACACATTCTCCCGTGGTGTGTGAGTGCACTCAGCAGACGGGCATCCATTCGGAGCACGGTGTAAAGCCTGCAAAGGCATTTTATTCCTTCCAGGTGTGCTTGACTGGGTTATTTATGGTCTGACTTCCTTTCATAGTGTGAGAAACCTTAGCCTTCTGCCAGCTGCAAAGGATTGTTAAGAAGAAGCATTTTTAAGCTAAAAAATATAGAGCAACACTTCTCTTTCTCCCCCCTACCCCACCCCCGCCACACTTCGTGCGCCTCCTTGCACTAGTTAGCCCGTGACATGTCTAAATAGGCATTTAACTGTACTCACCATCAAAGAAGGTGCCCCATGCAGGCAACAGTATATTAACTTAATGAATTCCAGAAAGAATAAGAAAGAAGGCACCAAGCTGTTAACTCTGGCCCAAGTTATCCTTCCTGAGAGCACTCATCACATTCCGTGCAAACACACGCACACACGCACACACACGCACACACATATTTCTCTCCCATTTTTTGTTTCTACAGAAGCTGGGAAGGAGGGGATTCATCACAATGAAGTTGGGTTGAAAGGCTCATCCTGATTTGCAAAGAGGCCATATGATCTGCACTCAGTCGCATAAACTAACTTTAAACGTTTTCTCATTCATGGCTAATGTCAGAAAGTCCCAGGCAGTATTGCTGACTTCATAAGCACTCCATTAAAATCCACTCACTATCTGCCCTTTTGATGGCAACATTATACCCGAAATAAGTTGATTTAAGAAGATACAATAGTTTTTAAAGGTAAAGGTCCAATACATACAAGAAAATATCCCCCCATATAATTGATTTATTTGTTTTTGTTTGTTTAGGGACTGGGGATCAAAGCCAGAACCTTGTTGATGCTAAGCACATACACTTTAAATCATCTGCAGATTACTTATAATGCCTAATACAATGTAGATACTATGTAAACAGTTGTTATACTGTACTACTCAGGGAATCGTGTCCAAAAAAAAATCTGCACATTTTCAGTACAGATGCTACGTTTTTTTTCCCCAATACAGTTGCTCTATCACTGTGATACAACCTGAGCTCTTTAGTGAGGGTCTCACTAAGTCACCGTGGCTGGGTTTGAACTTGTGATGATCCTCCTGCCTCGGGCTTTCTACATAGCTGGGATTACAATTGTACACCACCATGGCCAACTCAGATGGAATTTTTCTTCCTAATATTTTCAATCTGCAGTTGACTGAATTCTTGGATGCAGAATCCACAGATATGGAGAGGCAATGCTATGTGCTAAACGCTTTTTAACATGTTAGTAGAGCTACATGAATAATTTGGACTAAGTAATAGTAATAACATACATAATAACTAGGTCTACCCTCAAAAATCCAATCAATATGGAAAACTTCCTGCAAGTTTCTGAAATGGCCAGCATTGTATAAACAACTATCTGAGAGAGTCCTTTATAAAAATTGTGACTTTAAAAAGAATAAAGCATATAAATGACAGTAAGGAAGAGGCACAGTTGACGATCAGAAAGTTTGACAGAACTTAAAATCTTTCAATAAAAAAATTACTGAATCCAAACAACATGAATCCCAGGAAAGTTAGAATGATTAACTACTAGGATCACAGGCTAGGTAAGTTTCTTGGAAAAGAAAACATTTTTTTTTTTTTATTGTGTAGGTGTGATTTTTTTTTTAAATGATCACATAATTTAGAGATCCAGAGGAATCGTTGGCATCTCAGAGCTCAAGAGGCGGCGTTGGAAAAGCTCATCACAGAGCCTTTCTGTCCTGGAGGAAGCTGGCACTCTGCGATGGAGTTATGAAACAGCCTGGCCATGCCAAAATTCATCACAGCACCGCCCCAGGGAGGCTGCGAGCTGCCTGACCCCGCGGCTCCTGAGTGGACTGGAACAAAAGGCTAGCATCCGTTTCAAAAGGAACCCCAGGACGCATCTGCGGGAGGATGAAGAGTGTTGGTGGAGGACAGAGGCTGGTGGGGTGCAGAGCTGGCTCGGGACAGCAGAGGCAGCTGCAGGCCGAAAGGAGAAGGCTGAGCCAAGCTGGTCCGCTGGCCGGAGTCGCACACACGATTGTTAGGCAGTGGTCAGTTTCCAGACAATAACTGCAGGACAACTGCAAAGCAGTAAGGATGAGAGATTGTGAAGAATGCATTATCACTCAGAGAAATGACGGGGAGGCCAAGAAAACGGGAGGGGGGGGAAGGATCAAAGCGAAGGAGGGATGGAAAGAAGGGAGAGGCCGGAAAAGGGAAGGA
>PVLA01013639.1:0-35732 GCA_004027455.1 Hydrochoerus hydrochaeris
GATCCAAAAACTCAGCTCCTAGGGAAAGAACTAAAAAATTTCCAGAAACAAAAATAGATTCTGATGGCCCTGAATCAAGTCTGGCAACAGCTTCCTGATGCTGTTGGTTTCAAGCAGGAGCCTAAAGAGATGTCTTTCTATGGTCTGTTGGCCATTTCAGAACTTGGGCAGTGAAATGGTCAATTCATTAGAAAGAAACAACTTACTACTAAAAAATTAACTTTCAGCCAGGTGTGGTGGCACAGGCCTGTAGCCCCAGCGCTGGGGGGCTGAGGCAAGAGGATCGCTGTTGGTTTGAGGCCAGCCTGGGCTACCTAGTGAGACATTGTCTCAAAAAAATAAACAAATCGACTCCCCTCCCTGGTGAGTAGCTGTGAGCATGGCAGGCTTCTGTGGCCCAGGGCAAGAGCCACCAGCATCTCCTAAGACCCGCGCTATGCTGGGAACTGGGGTGCAGGGAAACCAAGCAACCACTCCCCTCCCTGGTGTGTGGCTGTGAGCCTGCTAGCACACAGGCTGAGAATCAAACATCCCACCCATCCCCTCCCAGTTAACAAGTGGGAGTCAGTGATCTGGACATCTCTTGAGAGGTTGACCATATGCAATGTAGCAAATAGGGGAGATTTCCTTCTACCATCTCTTTGAAGGCAAATACATTTATCACTGTTTTGCTTTGTTCTAATTAATGGTGTTATTTTAACCTGTTATGTTTTGTTTAATTCCAACATACATGAAAGTATGGACAGCTATTTTGAAGAGAACAAGAGACACTATGACAGCCATTAGTGACTTCCCTATTGTCTGGTTTTGAAGACCTAAAACACCTTCCTCATTCTGTTCGGGTCAGTTTTATACTATGTTGTTTTGTATGAATTCTCTGTATGCGAAGATATGGACAGCTATTTGGAAGAAAACAAGAGACAATATGATAGATAGTGAAGATCTCTGGTTGTCTAGCTTTGAAATTTATGTCTCTTACATTGCTTTCTTATGTCCTGTTTTGTTGTTTAATTTTACCCCCTTTAAAATAAAAAAAATAGATTAAAAATAGATTCTGCATAATGGTTGATGAAGAGGACCTCTCTCTCAATCTGGAAAAGTAACTGGTCCCCCATTCATGCAAGAGGGGAAGAAGAGATAGATTAGATGTCAGTATATTTAAAAAGAGTTCCCCGTTGCCTGCATCTCAGGAATAGTAGTGTCAGAGACCCCAGGTGTTACTTGTATTTATTCTTTGCACCTAACTCCTAGACAGGCTACAAGATCTCAAAGAAGATAAGCCATAGAATGGTATAAAGGGCCTCAAACAGCCAAGTTAGATATCCCATATCCCAGGTTGGTGAGGAAAAGGTGAGGTCTTTAGGAATTCCAAGCGCTACCACAAAATACGATCATCAGGGAGGAACTGGGATAATGTAGGCGCCATCCACAGTAAATAAAATCAGTGATCTGGGTGAAACTTGGACAACAGACTTCCAGGGGCTACTTCTGGTACCCTAGCTTCATGGACAAAACTGCACTCATACTCCTAACCCATAGATTCAGTAGAATGAAGTTTTCACTCCCAAAGAAAATGAGGATTACTGGCAGAAACTGAGTTGTGGAAGAGGCTTCCCCAAACACCACGGCCGCCTCTTTCTAGGAGCACTATTCAGCCATACTTCATAGGCTTCCCTGTGTGTTCACAAGGCTGACTTTGGTCCTGTGAGCAGATCTGAGAGCTGCAAACAAGCCTGGCCTTTTAAAAACTTCCAATGGGTACTGCTCCATAATCTTTCTTCTCTGGCCACTGGAGCAAGTGACATGTAGGGTAATTTTGAAGAGATAGCAGAGCCCCCACCAGTTTGGGTCTCTGAATCATTCTAGGAAGGATCTCTCTTTCTCCATCTACCTTGAGCATTGAATGAAAAATATTGAGGCAGGACATGTTTAGTCTGTTTCCATAGCCCCAACCACCCAAACTAAATCAGATGCAGAAAAAAAGTTATTTTTGTACATCTAGGGTTACAGCTTGAAATTTATACCCAACAGAAACACTCATTGGCTTGGGGGGGGTGGTTCATAGGAAATAATGAAGAAAGCAACAGAGATCCTTCCACCTGAAATGGTAGCTGTTACAGTGCCACATGACACTTCTGCAGTCCCAGGTATCAGTATCACTCACACGTGCTTGTGCAACAATGCTTTGGGTCCTTCGTGTGTCAGAAGAATTGTTGTGCTGGTGCAGTGATGGTGACCCTTTCAGAGCTTTCAATGATACAAACAGCCAGCTGTGGCACATGTATCATAGGTTCGCCACCACTGGTCTGCGCATCCAACACAGCTCTTGAAATTTCCAGGGGGAGGAGAATGGAGGATGAAGAAATGAATACAAAAGTCAGAATGCAGAAACCTGAGGTCAGGTGGAGCCCTCTCTCCTAATAGCAGAAAAGAAACTGCCCAACTACTGCAGCACATTTATTTACACAATCAACAAGAGCTT
Source organism: Hydrochoerus hydrochaeris (assembly GCA_004027455.1). Taxonomy (NCBI): domain Eukaryota; kingdom Metazoa; phylum Chordata; class Mammalia; order Rodentia; family Hydrochaeridae; genus Hydrochoerus; species Hydrochoerus hydrochaeris. The sequence continues at coordinate 2,483 of PVLA01013639.1, forward strand.
GATAACAAGTAAAAAGCCCTAGTCTAAAGGGAGAAAGGGTCTGCCTAACAACTTGTTTGTCTGGCTTACCTCAGGTGCTCCGTGTCCTCAGGCTGGCCTTGCTTTAGACCTGCATGTGTGATAGATCTAGGGAGTCAGTCATTCCTGGCCTGCTCCATGGTGCTACAAGACTTGGAAAGCCAATCTTCCTTCTTCTCAGCTGCAGCCCTGGGACTCCCTAACCCCAACCTGTATTCCACTCTCACACATTCCTCTGGTATTTACCATTACATAAATACAAAACAAAACAAAAAATTGCCTTCTTAGCCCTTGAGTCATTATCAATTGAATTGCCATAATGAAACGTAGACTCAACCTTTACCCTTGTCAGGGAACGGGCCTAGGACTACTGAACCGTTGCTCAGGGGTACAACAACAGTTGCAAGGGGAATCAGGGTGGTCAGAGCCTGAAGAAGGACCAACACCAGGAGACATGGTGTCCCTGGCCTTTGTTGGTGCGTAGCTTGACTGGGGGGGCGGGTGCTGGTGGTCTGCAGAAAGAGATGGAGATGAACTGCTGATGCAGGCAAGGCTCAAGGATTTGAAGAACACAGCATTTTTGGAAAAGCACACAGGAGGGGATCATGGTTAAGTAGTAACCAGTAGTAACTACTGAGCTAGAAGGAATTTGGGAGAGTCAAAGCCCTCAGCTGTAGTGATTCTCTTGCTTTGAGGCACCAGGGCTTCACAGGCTATTTGCTAGTTTTCGTCTCAGACTTTGGTTTAGGGATTAACATGCCCATAAGTTAGCTGCAGGTCTCATCACAAATCACTTAAGCCGAGGACAGACTCTCAATTCAATTTATTTTTATGTCAATTTATTAATATTAATCACTGCCTGTTCAGCACTGGATCAAGCTGGTCCTCAGCCTACCCTCCCATTTCTCGCAACTACTACTCAGAGAATGAGGTCATGATTTTTTAAAATCTCAGTTTGTAGGGTATATATTTCCTTACACCTTTCTAAGTATGTTCCATGACTGAAGCCAGCAGTTTATACTAATTACATCCTCTGTCTGCACTGATTTTTGAAGTGCAAACCAACCCATCTACCTGCACTCTTTAAGATTTCTTCTTCTTTTTTTTCCTGCTTCCTTTCTTCCTCCTTGTTCTTCCTCCTCTGTTTTCTTTTACTGTTATCTGTGTCTCTACATCCCTCACTGCTAAGCTCTCCAGAACTGCACAACTGCTCTCCACAGAATCCCCCATGTAAACAGACCAGGTAATTTTTTGATTCTCCCTTCCCCTTAGATCCTAAAATCTGATTAGTTATGGTTTTTGTACAGCTTTCCCATCAAGAGACTCATAAAGATTTGTGCAATGCAAAGGATATGGAAGAGAAGAGATGCTCACTTTGTGGCTTGCATCTGGTATATTTTCCCCCTCAAAAGTACCTGCTGTCAGTGATTTGTTGTGCCTTTTTTCCACTGATATTTCTGTGCGTTTCCATGTGCACAAACGTTTACACATTGATGTTACTTTTTTTTCTGCTTACCACCAAACCTTGAATATCTTTCCCCCACTAGTACTAGAGATTTTCAACCCCAATATCCTTTGTTCCACTTGTGAATAATCTCCCTCTAAGTAATACTTTTCTGGTATACAAGATCAATTCCTAGTTTTTCAGAATTCCCTTTTCTTGCCCATGGGATAGCTCAAAGCATCCCAGCATCTGGCCATAAACCTGTGGGCCCTTTTTCCGGTTGGCAAATGAAATCTTCATGGGATAAAAGGGAGAGTCTAAACAGGATAAGCAGCTTCAAAGGAAGATTCTGTTCCCCACATTTTATTTCTAACCTCAGAACACTTTACAACACTCACTGTTACCACGTGTGGTGATGGTGGCTTAACCCCCTTGGAAGTCTTTGAGTCTGATGAAGTCTTATTAATATGTCACCTATGGTGAGGAAGAGGAGAGGGAGGACAAGGGTTTTAGAATCAGAATCTCATTTAAATCCACCATACATTGGGTCTCCTCATGACATTTTGTAACCAAGTGCATAAAAATGCACCAATGATCAGTCACAGTCAGCACACTCGTGTAACCACCAGCTGGTACAAGGCACAGACCATTTGTGAAAGCACAGAAGACTCTGGCCTGTTTCCATGTTTGTCTGCTACATATTTGTAAGGGTTCTTCTGCTTTTTTTTTTTTTTTTTGTGGTACCAGGGATCAAACTCATGACCCCACGCTTGCCAGGCAGGCGCTTATTGTAAGGGTTCTTTTCATGTCATAGAAATGAATCTTTTCTGTTAAATGTTGCAAATACTTATGAATTTTAACATGGTGCATGCCATTCTTTCACCAAGAGATTTTTAAGTCTGATAAAGACAAATTTATTAAAACTCATCTTTATGCTAGGTCTCACATCATATTAGCAAAAATAAAATACATTCCTATAGTTTCTCCCAATATTTTATGTTTTCATATAATTGGGGTTTTTTATTCTATCTATACTATCCATTTGTTTATTTTTTGAATTGTAGGCAATGATAGTCAAATTTTATTCTTCCAATTAGATATAACATTGAAAAAATATTAACTTGTCTATCTCTTTCCCCAACTTTAAATGTCACCTTTATACAAAATTTCTATAGCAATGTGTAACTGCTTCTACATTTTATTTCTGATCCAAACTCAACTTTGAATTTTATAGTTTTATAGTGTTATTTGTTATCAATTTGGTCGAATATCTTATTGTCATTCTTCAAAAATTTCTTAGGAATTTTCATGCATTTCACTTTCTAGATGAGCCCTAGAATCTGCTTGCCATGTTCCAGTTTAAAACTCCTCTCTAGTCAGGTGTGGTGGTGTCCACCTCTAATCCCAGCACTCAGAATTTTAATTCAGCCCACTAATAAAATTATTCCCAAAAAACCACACTTGTGTGGCAGCTGCTGAGAGCCATGGTGGAACCCAGGTGGCTGCAGAAAAAGGCAATTCACCCGCCCTCTTGGTAAGCACCTCCCTTCAGCATGTGCCAGGAGGAGACCCAGTCAGCAGCTCCTGTGAGCCTACTGGTGCACAGGCTAGAAATCAAACATCCCAGCCCTCCCCCCGACCCTGGTTAGCAACTGGGGACAGAGGTCTGAGCATATCTTGAGAGGATGACCATATGCAATACAGCAAATATGGGGGGTTTCCTTCCATCTTCTGTTTGAAGGCAAATGATTTCTTTTTCACTGTTTTTTTTCATTATGATTAATTGTATTACTCTATTCAATATTCTCTTTCAAATGGTTTTATAATGGTCTGTTTTTGATTTGATTTTGCTATACCTAATTGACTGGACAACTATTGTGAAGATAACGAGATATACTATGGTCCCTATTACTGTTATCCTGGTATCCTGCTGTGAAGTCCTGTACCAATTTCACTGCTTTGTCTAGATTGGCTTTGTTCTGTCTTGTGCTGTTGTATTTTTACTACCTTCAAAACAAAATAAACAAAACAAAACAAAAAACACACTTGTGCTCCTGGAGAAAACTTAGGGGTCACAATCTACAATTCTTTTAATGAATGATATCATTTGTTTATATATTTTACACTAATATTTATCCATGAATCTGTCCTCTAGTTTCTACCTCAGGGCCATTCTCATTCAGTTTTCATAGTGCCAGTGTCAGCAATACAAAATGAATTGAAATGTTCTGTGTATTTCTGTATTCTGGAACCATTTCTATGACATAAGAATCAGGAACTTTTTCAAAGTTGATATGAACATACCAGCAAAAACTCCTGGGCCTGTGACCTCTTTTAGGTAGCAGATTCTGACTACTTTTTCTTCTTCATAATGACAGTAATAGCAGGAACTTCCACAGTCAAGTGTGAGCCACTGTCTTTAGCACTTTCTGAGTCTTAATTTTTTTCCCGACTCTGTGTCCTATGGCCTGCATTTTTATAGACTGAGGAAGGGAGCATATGAAGGTGGAAAGAATCAGCATGGGTCACACAGTGAGTCAGCAGAGAAAATGGGAGCCAGGCTGTCTGTCTCTCAGGCTGTTCTTAACCACGGGATAGGCAACATTGCCTCCTGCTGACAGAAGCAATTAACTGTCTTCAATGTGTTTTGGGGTCACCTGTTTTTTAAGACATCTTTAACAAATTATCTGCCACAAGAGATAACTTGAAGGTATTTCCCTGCCGGTGCCAGGAGTGGTGGTGCATGCCTGGAATCCCAGCACTTGGGAGACTGAGGCAGAAGGATTGTCATGAGTTTCAGGCCAGTCTGTAATACACAGTGAGTTCCAGGCCAGCCTGGGCTACATAGTGAGGTCAAGGCCACCCTGAACTGCATAGAAAGACGTCTCAAAAAGCCAAAGAAAAAAAGAAATGGAAAAAATCAACTCAAGCTAAAACTTACATCTTAGATAAATATTAATTTAAAATGGATTGCAGATGTAAATGTGAAGTACAAAACTATTAAACTTAGATGAAAACTGAAGAAAATATTTTTGATCTTGAGTTAAGCAGAGTTCTCTCATAATACCAAAAGTACATCCATAAAAGAAAAACTAGATTTCATCAAAGTTAGAACCTTTGCTCTACAAGTTACACTGTTTAAAAAGGAAGGAAAGAGTAGGAAAGTAAAAAGAATTAAGATATGTTATGTACAAATACAGTTCTTCATGATGAATGTAACTATGTACTGCAAATACGTACTAATATTTTTTTCTAATTTTTAAAAAGAAGCTAGATGTGGTGGTGCACACCTGTAATCCCAGAATTTGGAAGGCTGAGGCATGAGGATTGCTGTGGGTTTCAGGCTCCATGGGGCTCTCCAGTGAGTTCAAGGTCAGCCTGAACTACACACTGAGACCTTTTCTCAAAAAAAAAAAAAAAAAAAAGGCAAAAGTCTGAACAGATACTTCATCACCAAAGAAGATACACATGTGTCAAATAAGCAGAAGATACTATATCTTTGTAAAGATCACCCTCCACTGCCAAAGAACCTAACTCCAAGTGTTAAATCACATCACTCAAGGGTGCCTAGTACAATCCAACTCTCCCAGGCCCAAGTCATTCTTGCTTCAGGTAGTCATCTCCCCACCCCCACACCAAGCTGACCAATCAGCTGAGAGAGTAGGACCATCACACCAATCAGCAGCCAGGTTTTGTCTCCTCACTCCCATTATACACAATTTAACAATCAACCAGTAGAAGTAGGAAGGCTGGGAGGCAGGGCCTTCTTGGTCTCCATGGTAACCCTTTGAGCCTGGCTTAGCCCTGGTTAGTAACAGATCCAGAAGCTATACGGGGGCAGGGATGGTACACACACCAGGGAGTAGAAGGCACAAGGAGTAGTGGAGGTAGGGTATCATAAGGAGGCAGGGAGGGTAGATAAGTGGATAAGGGCATATTCAGAGATGGCACAGCTTTAGGAGAATAGGGAGCTATTCTAAGTGGATGGGGAATGAGCTCAAAAGGTCAGAAAGCTGTTTGGGGGGTAAAGAGAAGGTATTAGAGGAAGATAGGTCAGGACTTTATGAAAAGACAAAGAAGAGGCTATTTGGATAACCAAGAAGCGGAATTAGAGTTTACAGGCTGTGTTATAAGGTACCAAATGAGAGCAAATTGGTGAGGGTAATTAGGGTAGGACCATGACCAACTCATAAGGAAAGTGGAGGATATTGTAAGAGGGTCAGTGAGAGCTACTGTAGACACTGGAAGTTTTATAGAGTGAGATTTAGATGGGAATGATGAATTTTTAATGAAGGTTTTACAGAGGAAATGATAATATTAATGTGAGGGTCTTATAGGGTGTTTTATAGCAGCAAAGAGAAGGCTGCTTTGGGGATAATGACAGTGTTAATGGAACAAAATGTTACAAGGCATCAGTTGAGGTCTAGGGAAAAAGTCATCAGAGTCAGGGAATGTGGAGGGGACAGGAGAAAGGGCCAAGTGAGAAATTCTGGAGATCTTCAAAGTAACCATGAGGACAGGGAGGGAATTTTAGGATGCAGAGAAAAGGTTATGGGGAAAAGGGAAGATTTTAGGGCACAAAGGGTAAAGAATGCTAATGGACAAGTCATCAGAGTCAGGGAATGTGGAGGGGACAGGAGAAAGGGCCAAGTGAGAAATTCTGGAGATCTTCAAAGTAACCATGAGGACAGGGAGGGAATTTTAGGATGCAGAGAAAAGGTTATGGGGAAAAGGGAAGATTTTAGGGCACAAAGGGTAAAGAATGCTAATGGACAAGGATTAGAGGTTAACAGACCCATGGACCCACGGACCCACAGAAGGAGTTAGAGAAAAGTAGTGAGAATTTGAAAGGGATAAAGAATTTGAAGATTGTATAGCAGCCAAGGAAAATGTGTTAGGGTAAAAAGGGAGGGAGTAGGAAGGAATACAAGGGTTCTAATGCCATACTTAACCCACTCTACCCCAGGAGCCTGAACTTAGGCCTGAGATTCCATCATGCCTCCCAGACCTAACAGACCTGCCGAGAGCTACTTCATCCTGTCCGTGCTGGCTGTGATCTTTTGCTTTCCCCTCGGGATTCTGGCCATAATCTTATCCTACAAGGTGGGAATCTGCATCCAGACTGCCAGTCTCCATCCCTTCCCTCTGTCCCAGCCCTTAGTCTTACTCAGCTTCTTCCTTATTCTCCCTCCCATGCTAGAAGCCTGCTAGGGGCAGAGGTGGGGGGCTCCTGTAGGTTCAGATCCCCCACATTGAGTCCTTATAGTCTTGCAGCTCTCCCCATCCAATAGCCCTATTTATGCCCAACTTTTCTCATTGCCTTTCTCCCCTGAACTTCAGACAACGCTCTACAATCAATCAAATGACTATGAACATGCAGCTACGACCTCCAAAATAGCTTTGTGCTTGGCTGTCACTGGTCTTGTTATAGGCATCCTCAGTTATCCCTTATATCTTCTTCTTAGATTCTTATTAAGATAACCTTGCCAGCTCTTGAACAAACAACAAAATACAAAAACCAGTGCAACTTAATCCTGGCTGTCAGCATCTATTTGGTTTTAATGGGACACCTGTTCCTCATTGTCTGGAGTACCAAACTATTTGAAATCATGAGGAGCCAATCATGCTGACTCATGCCCAACACTCCAGGAGGCAGAGGCAGGAGGATCGCTGCGAGTTCAAGGAAAACTTGGGCTACTTAGTGAGTTTAAGGCCAGCCTGAGCCACATGCTAAGATCTTGTCTCAAAAAATGTCAGGACAAAAAAACCCTAAAATATTCTTCATACTCTTGCACATCACTCAGTATCAAACTTCTGACACCAGATGTGATGTGTAGAGGATACACATGCACTAATTTTGACACCACATTCTCCAGCAAATGCCATCTTATGATGTCTTAACATTTCATTCAATTCTGCCAGTATCTACTTGGAATGCACATTTGGCACTGATGCTGGTATTGTAAGTGGACAAAAACAAGGCTATGGCTTGGCGAAGAAGAGCCCTATCCAGGGATGTGCAACCAACTGGGATGCTAGGAAGAACTCTGGCATAGGATCTGGGTGGGCAGAAGCTGCCTTTGCCAGTGACTTTAATACCCTCTTGTGCACAATCGCTGGGCAGTGAGGCTGTTATTTCCAGTCAGAAAAGCGTGGTGATGAGGTTCCCATAGAGAGACTGGGTATCATGGGTATGGGGTTGGAAATATTGAAGCAAGGCAGGACAGCTCTTTGATACTTTGCTCTCACTGCTGGAACAAAATACCCAAAATTTCAGGAGTAAAGGTTTATTTAGCTAGCAGTTTGTAGAGGTTTCAGTCCATCATCAGCTGGCTTCAAGGCAGAGTGGCATGGCAGTCAGGCATTGCAGAGGACAACAGTTAATAGCAGAAAGAAAGTAGCAAAGCAAACAGAGATGAAACAGGCCTCTCTCTGACACTTATACTGCATCCAGGATACTGGGATAGCTGATGCCAAGCCAATCAGTGGACTGATTTAGTAATCACTCATCCTTAATTCTAGCATACTTGATCCTAGCATTCCACCATGAATCAGTCACACATTCTAGATTCAGCCACCTCTGAAAAAGTCACCACCGACTGCATCAGGCTTTGGGAGGACATCTAGAAAAGTCATAATATTCCACCCTTGGGCCCCAAAGACTCATGCACATCCCTTTATGCAAAAGGCATCTAGTCTATCTACAAAAGTAGCCAAAATCCTAACAGCTTCAGCACTGCTGAAAGTCCAAGTGCAAAGTCTCCTCTAAGCTAAGGCAAAACTCTTAGCTGCAAGCACCTCCACAGATAAAAAGGAAGTTAAACACTTCCAACATTCAGTGACACAAGATAGACATTTCCATTCCAAAAGTTACAAACAGGGGAATCAAAGGAACGGGACCAAAGCAAGTCCAAAATCCAGCAGGGCAAACATTAAGTCCTGTAGTCCCATATTCCTGTGGCAAAATGTGAACTCCAAAGGGCTTGGGTAGCTCCACTCCTATAGCACTTTCAGCACTTGTAACTCCCAAAGCGCCTGTCTTAGGCCGGCTGTACTTCTTCCTTGCAGTTTTCCTTAGATAATTCATGTTCCTGGCTTCTCCAAACATCTGGGACCACCATTGTACCTTCAGCTTCACACACTGCCCTCTCAGGAGCACACTGCCTGGCTTACCAGGCCTTCTTATGGAATACTAGTGGAAGTCTTTCTGATCCCACAACTCTTTCCTTCTGCAAGCACCTAAAACCAGCACCACATGAATGACACCAGGGTCTCGTGCCAACTGGTGAAGTAGCAAGGTGTCCTTTTCTCTTGGATGTAGGGTTTCTAGTGCCTATGAACCAAATCCTGAGGAATAATTTCCCTAGGCCACTGCCATTCTGGAACATTGTGTTCTGGGGCTCTCTTCTCAAAGAAATGTCTCTGCCTTTAACTGGAATCCTGCTGGTTCTTGTGATGTCCTCAAGCATCTTTTCTGTTGTCTTCTTCTGAAATACTTGGCATTTTCTTACAAGTTTTTTCAGCAACCAATTTCTCTGTTCCATCTTTACAGGCTGAAACTTTACTGGAGCTTCCTTTCTGACCAAACTCACACTGTTCTGAATCATTCTGCTAGACCTTTTGCTCTTGATTCTCAACATAAATCTGGCTAAAAGCCCTCAAGAGTAACCATGCCATTTCTTCTACATTACACTGCCTTTAAGTTTCTTCTGCAAGAATTATTAGTCCATCATCCTTAATCTTAGTTTCAGGAAAAGTCTCTGGACATAAGCAAAATGCAAACAAACTTTCACAAGGTGTAACATATACCATCAGGAGTCTATTGGCCAGTACAATCCTTCTTCTCAGCAGAAACCTCCTGAATTTGGTCTTTACCAGCATCACTTCTGTCAGATTTCTGGTCTTCTGATCTCTGACCAGAAATCTCCCATCAAGTACAGCATATGGTATTCTAGTTCTACTTTATTAACCGGCATCTCTGAACCTTTTCAAACTCTTCCCACTAGTCAGCCCCAAAGGCTTCTGAACCACATGGTCAAGTATAGTCACAGCAATGACCCCACTTCTCTGGTACCAAATTCTTAGTTACTTTTCTCCCATTACTTAGACAAAATACCCATTACCCAAAGTTAAAGGAGAAAAGGTTAATTTAGCTCACAATTTATCAAAGTTTCAGTCCATCATTGGCTGGTTCCAAGGCAGGGTGGCATGGCAGATGGGCATTGCAGAGGAGAAACAGTTCATGCTAGGTAAAGGTAGCATAAGATAAGACAAGCATCTCTCTGTCCCTTACAGTGTATCATCTACCAGAACTAGGGTGGTGCCAAATCAACTAGTAGACTGATTTAATAACCATCCACCCTTAATCCTAGCACACTTAATCCTAGCATTGCACCATAAATCAGTCACACTCCAGATCCACACACCTCTGAAAAAGGCCCTCTTGTGACTGTATGAGGCTTTGGAGGACATCTGGACACAAACTAAAATAGTGGCACATGCCAACGATCCCACTACTCTGGGAAGTTGAAAGAGGATCACAAGTTCAAACCCAGCCTGTCAAGAAACAACAGCTAGCTGGGCTGGTGCTCTGACTACATGGGAAGCTGGGAGAGTATATAGCTGGCATTTTCCCTGAGCAGGAGGAGGGCATTATCTTGGGAAGTAAAGGCCTTGAAGGCATAGGGAGAGAACTCAGATGCTAGCTAGGCCACCCAACAAAGATAAGATTATGTAGTGAGCAGGGGCTGTAGGTATAGCTCAGTGATAGACCACTTCCAAGGCATGTGTGATGGCCTGGTTCCAACTCCAGCACCACAAAAGAAAAACACCATCATGACCATACTGACCATCAAGTATATTAATATGCAGCCACATCACACAGGAAGTATAATGTAATCAGTATGTTAAAAATAGTTCCTCAAGAAATTGACTTTATACTTGCATTAAAGCTTACTAATATGCTAGTGGTTAATAAAAAAAATAATAAAAGTATGCTAGTTCAGAAAGTATATGCCAAAAGAAATATAGAGCCAGACAGGTGGGCACATGCCTGTAATCCCAGAACTCAGGAGGCTGAGGCAAGAGGATCACTGCAAGTTTGAGGCCAGTCTGGGCTCCATAGTGAGTACAATGCCAGCATGAACTACAATGCAAAAGCCTGTCTAAAAAAGTCAAAAGAAGGATAGAAGCTGGCACACACCTGTAATCCCAGCACTCTGGAGGCTAAGGCAGGGAAATCACAGTGAGCTTGAGGCCATCCTGGGCCAAATACTAAGTTTAAGGCCAGCCTGAACTACATAGTGAAACTCTGTCTCAAAACAAAACAAAAAGAATATAGATTACATAAAACATAAAGAGCTAGAGTTTTTTAAATAAAGTTATTGAGTAATGAGGAAGTATTAGATTACATGGTAAAAGTATGTTAAGTAGTTACCAAACTGTCATCCAAAGAGACTGAATCATTGGATGTTCCCATCACTAATGAAAGAGAATTCCTTTTGTTCCAAATACATTTAAAGTTGTCGGTGTTTTGGATTTTGCCTATCCTAGTAGGTTTAATGGTATACCTGTTGTCTGTTTTGTTTTATTTTGAAGACAGGGTCTTTCTACATAGTCCAGGCTGGTCTAAAACTTCTGGCCCAATCTCCCAAATTCTCCACTGTTGTTGTGGTTTGTGGTATAGGATATTGAACTCAGGGCCTCTGCGCTGAACTACATCCCCAGCCTTTTATTTTTTATTTTGAGACAGGGCCTCTTGGTTACTATGTTGCCCAGGTTGGACTGGACCTTGTAATCCTCCTGTTTCAACTACAGGGCAGGCATTACAGGTATGCAGCAACCCATGGGTATTTTAATTAGCAATTCCCTGATGATATTGAACGTCTTTTCATTTATTTTCCCCTTGTAATATATCTGATCATGACTTTTGTGTGTTTTAATTGGGTTATTTCCTTACTGTTAAATTTTAAAGAGTTATTTATGTATTTAAGATACAAGTTCTACATAAGACTTGTGTCTTGGAAATTTTTTCTCCTGGTCTGAAATTTATAAATTTTCATTCTTTTAATAGCCAATTTATTTTAAAATTTTCAAACATGTTCAGAGATCCCTGAAAACCTTGTAGACCCAACAATGTCTCATTGGTTTTATTGATTTATTTATTTTAAAACCTTTATTTGTGCTTTGAAGTTTAAAATCAGACACTGACTGGTAAGAAATCCACCTAGAAAGTCTTCCCCAAGCTAAACACATTGTCCTACTAGGCTTCCAACAGAATATACACATGTCAATTTCAATGTACAATCTCTGCGGTCCCTCCTGTATAGATTATGCCCAGGCCACCTTAACAGGATTCTCAATGTTCTCACACTCTAACTTCACTAACTGCCAAAGGTTTCTTGGATAAAACCCAAAGAACTCTAACCTTAATTCCCTTTTGGGGAAATGGTTTTATAGACATCGGGAGAAACAGGCCTGTGTAATCTGTCCAACGTCACTGGGAGAGAACAGTCATCAGGAGAGATCTCAGGTGCCTGCAAAGCAGTTCAGCACTGTCTCACATTACAAATACATGAATGATGCACTTTGGGTCTGGGCCCACCAACACAGTGAGCTAGCCCAGGATTCTTTCTGAGCCTCAGAAACTGGGACTGAGAATGTACTATTTAAGGTAATTTCATCATGAAGATCCTTCAGCTCAACACTGTAAGATGAATTTTCATATGATTTCTTTCAAAGCCCATAGTCAGCACCTACAATGTACAAGGAAAACAAACTTCACTCTAACAGGAACTACCTTTAAGTTTCTTTCTTTCTTTCTTTCTTTCTTTCTTTCTTTCTTTCTTTCTTTCTTTCTTTCTATTGGTACCCAGGATCGAACTCATGACCATGCACTTGTAAGGCAGGCGCTTATGCCGCTGAGCTAAATCCCCAGCGATTGAACTCACGACCATGTGCTTGCAAGGCAGGCGTTTATGCCACTGAGCTAAATCCCCAACCCCATGGTTTTATTTTTAAGTAGCAAAACACTTCACACAGGGCAGAAGGGTGGAGATACTGGGGGATATGGCAGCTGTTGAGAAAGCAGACACTGAGGAGTCACAGCTGCCAATCTTTCCTCCTGAAAGCCCATCAGTTTGCCTGGCAACCAACATCTCTCTTCAGCTTCTCAGTCCTTGAGAAGTGTTTGAAGGTTCCCTCAGCTTTTCCCTCAGACCACCTCAGAGGTGATCATGGTCCCTTGTCCCTGGATCAGAGGCCTGAGCCACCCCTTAAATGTCTCCTGGGCTCCTTACATGTACAGGCTTTCACATTGCCCTCAACTTTTGCTCCAAAGCTGCTCTTTCTTCCAGGTCCCCATTTTAAAATCTGTTCCATTCAGCCAGGCGCAGTGGCACATGCCTATAATCACAGCACTCATGAAGCTGAGGCAGGAAGGTTGTTGCAAGTTCAAGACCAGTCTGAGCTACAAAGTGAACCCAAGGTCAGCCTGAACTGTCTCAAAAAGGCAACAATAAATAAATAAATCTGCCCCATCTAGATCCAAGCCCCAGACCAGAGCCCTGAACCTCATCATTGATGCCTACCATCACCACAACTGTCTAACCTCAAGGCCAGACACAGCTGTCTCCTCCTCTCAGCACATCTTGGTCCAACACTGCCCTGTCCACCTCCAAACTTGCTCCAGCCTTTTCCTTGAATACCAGGTTTAATGTCACACCATCACCTTCCCCTCTATTTGTGTATTCAAAAACGATTGACAGAACCAGGCCTCATCCAGATCCAGCTGCTGAGTGAAAGGTCCTCAAAGCTTGCCATTCCTCAGGACCCTGTGTGAGCTCAGTTCTCCTCTGCTCTGGGCCTCATACTAACTTCCCTACAGACCCAGGTTGCTATCTTGGAAGCTGGTGGGCTCTCCAAAACTCTCAAGTTCTCCGGGCCATCTCATAGTCCTCTTGCGCTCTTCCTGTCCCAAATGAACATGCGTCTACCTCCCCGACTAAGCTGTTCCACATGAATGGGAACCAGGGCTGTCCTGTCACCACAGTGTCCCAAGCATCAGGCAAGACAGAGTCTGCTCCATTAACATTTAGGAAATGGGAAGCAAGAATGAATACCTGGAAGACTGCATGCCAGGGAAATATTAATATCACACTATCTGCTTCTACTCCCCACTCAAACAAGAGAGAACCTGTTTCCAAAACCAAAGAACAGTAAGTAGCCAGGTTTGTAATTCCACTACTATGAGAGGCTAAGCCACGAGCCTTGTTAAATTTGAACCCAGCTTGGGCAATTTAGTGACTTTGTGAGACCCAAGTCTCAAAAAATATATATAATAATAAATAAAACAGGGCTTGGGGTTCAATAGTTCAGTGTTTGCCAGGCATCACGAGACCTTGAGTTCAACTCCCAGTACCACAAAATAAGTGAAATGAAATATAAAAATCAAGTAAATATGTGTATTTTAAAATAAATATACATACTTTTTTTTTTTTTTGGTTCCTTATTTTGTGTCTTTTTGAGACAGACTCATTATGCAGTTCAGGCAGGCCTTGAGCTCACTTTGTAGCTGGATTCAAACTTGCAAAGATCCTCAGGCCTTAGTCTCCGTTGTGCTGTAATAGGTGTGCGCTACCAGGCCATGCTGGTAAATATATTTTTAAAAATAAAATTTAAAAACTAAAAAGAGCGTGGGGGGGGGGGTGTCTGGGGATTTAGCTCAGTGGCATAAACGCCTGCCTAGCAAGCACGAGGTCGTGAGTTTGATCCCCAGCATCAAAAAAATTTTAAAAAGGGCTGGGAACGTATGCAGTGTGAAGCCCTGGATTCAACTTCCAGAATCACCAAAAAAAAGCGAGAGAGATTGAGAGAGAAAGAAAAACCAGTAAGCTTGGGATCTCCTTTGCTCCCCCTCCTCTTAGATATACAAACCCCATTTGCCCGGAAAACAAAGGGAAGCGTTAAGGACATTTTCCCTCTTTGAGAACAGCTGGTGGTGAGCGGGACAGCGACAGAAGGCGAGCGGATGCCAGCACCCCTCTAAGCCCTTTACATCTTCAGTAAACGCGACCCACATAGGAAGGGCGAGAACTGAAAAACAGCAAATGCAAAAAACCGGAGCACCGCCGCGCGGGGAATTTGCCTGGCAACTGATGACGCCACCGCCGGCGCGCGAGTGACGTCATAGGCAGGCGCCACACTTGAAGAGTGAGCGGGAGGCGGAGGCGGTGGCTCTGTTATGGAGCTAGTGCAAGAAGCGCGGGAATTGGGTCGTTGGGCGGCCGAAGAGATGGGGGTGCCCGCGATAGCCCGGGCCTCGGAGTCGACGCTGCGCAGGTGAGGCCGCTGCGGGAGTGACCACTCCTTGTCTACTAACAGAGGCTTCAGGAGTGAGAGCCCACCCCTCAGCGAGGACGCGCCCCGCCCCAAGTTACTGAGGCCCCACTCCCACCCCAGCACCCCCAGTAGGTTCAGAGACAGGATCCTGGATTTGAGTGAGGAGCCTGGTGGTGACCCTCACACTCCCACCCCCACCCCGGGATGCCGCCCAGGGTGGGATCCCCGACACCACTGAGGATTGTCCCTCAACTAGTGCAGATCCCTCGCCGTGTGAAAACCGGATCTCTAAAGTAAGGCTGACCCTGCAGCACCTCCCCACCATAACCCAGTGAGGACACTTGGGACCCTTGGTAACCCTAGCCAGTGAGGACACTTGGGAATTAGCAAGTCCCCACTGGGGACTGAATCTGTATGAGTGATGGCCTTGTCTGGTCCCAGGAGCAGTTCTCAGGTACATCCCGTACTCTACCTGGGGAAATGACTAGAGTTAACCCTCTCCCAGGAGAAAAGGAGCCTGCACCATGGATCCATTATACTCCCATGCCTAGCGAGAGGGCTACCCTCTCAGTGACTAAGGAGGTAATATCTTACCACTCAAAGCATGAGCCTTCTCTCCTCCAGAAGTGAGGCTTCTCCACTAGTGTGATGCCTCGGACAACTTTTATCCACTGTCTCCACAGGCTTTGTCTGGGCCAAGGGGCTGACATCTGGGCCTACATCTTGCAGCATGTGTACAGTCAAAGGTGGGCCATACTAGGTAAGGGGGAGGAGGAGAGGGGTCAAGGGCAAGTCCCACTGTAACTCCTTCCTCCATCTCCACTGTAGGAATGTCAAGAAGATTCGGGGAAATCTACTCTGGTAAATGCTTCTCACAACCATCCCTTCTTATCTTCCTCTCCCATCTAACCTTTTTCCCACCCACAGCTTTAAGTTTTCTACCTTCTCCTTGGAAGCCCCAGTCATCTCCTATGTGGTCTCATTTTTTCAGGTATGGCCACCAGGACAGTCCTGAGGTGAGAAGCCCGTGCTATAAGATTCTCTTTCATCAAAAAAAAAAAAAAAAATCTTATAGATCTGCCCTAGACCCAACCTGATGCTGGGTATGCTGAAAACACTGGGTTGTCAAACAATCCTGGTCCCTGTGCCTTCTCAGAGTTTACAGTCTAGGGCAAGCCAGGAAAGAGCAGGAAAGGCATCAAAGTTTATGAGAGGAGATGCTAAGGTCAGGATGGGACCCAGTAGGTCCTGGGAGCCCAGAAGACATCTAGGTAGAGGCTTTCAGAAGGCTTCAGTACTCTAGGTATGGAGCTCAGAGAGGAGATCAAGACTGGGATGGAAATGTGGTGTCACTAGCACAGACAGAAACAAGTTTGGAACTAGGTGTGGTGGTGTACACCTCAGTCCCAGCACTCTGGGAGGCCGAAGCAGGAAGATCACAGGTTTGAGCCCAGCCTGAGACCCTGTCTCAAATTGTCTCAAACAAAGGGCTGGGAATGAAGATCAGTAGGAAGGCCCTATGTTCAATCCCCCAATCCTTGATACCAGAAATAGAGAGATAGTGAAAAAATAAAGGAAGCTAAGCATGGTAATGCATACCTGTAATCCCAGCAATTGGGAAGCCAAGGCAGGAGGATCATTGCAAGTTTGAGACCAGCCTAGGCTACAAAGTGAGCCCAAGGTCAGCCTGAACTGCATAGTGAGACCCTGTCCCCCCCCCCCAAAAAAAAAAAAAGAAAAGGAAAGAGGATGAGCGGTTAGATGAGGCATTCCCAGGAGAAAGGAAGGAACCAGATAGTACCTTAGCCTGTTTAGGAAACCCCACCCCCACTCCATGAGAAATCTAGTGTCCCCCAAAAGATAGTCAAGCCAGGCTAACCTCCAATCAGACCAAGCATCTGACCTTCTACTTGACCCCACCAGGTCCGTCGGAAGTTGGAGCTGGAAACCACTGTGTCCCGCCTAAAGGCAGAGATCCAAGAGTTAGACCAGAGTGTGGAGCTGATGGAGCGAGAGAATGAAACTCAGGGTGACCCAGGGGGCCAGGCAGATGGGTAGTGGAATACAGAGTTGGGGAGGTGCTGACAACCACTCCTGTTCTTCCCACAGAAATGGCCACAGAGCAGGCACTACAGAGCATGCGAGACACCCAGCATCGAGCTCTCCTCCTCCGGGCCCAAGCTGGGGCTGTGCGAAGACAAAAGGCTGGGCTCCGAGATCCCACACGGTGGCTACAGAATCAGCTCAAGTGCCTGCAGGACATAGAGAGGTGGACCTCAGTACCCAAAGGACCAGCCCTCATTAGAGTAGTCATCCTCAAAGACCTCTACCCCAATCCTTCCTGGATTTCAGAATTCTGAGCTCCTATCTATAGGATTTAGGGTCCGTAAGGCCAGAGTTGAGTCACCTTATTCTTCTCTATTTCCAAGAGTGGTGCCAACTGTATATCCAGAACACCAACTCTGGAAAAAACAATGGTAGATGCAAGACAACTCCCTGTCCTCCTGGAGCTTATTCTCTAATGCAAAAGAAGGCAGTCCATAAACTAAGATACAGATTCTATAGTTTCAGGAAGAGCTAAGTTCAAAACTATATGACTAAGAAAGGGGGAGGCTCAGGGCAGAAAGTAACATTTGAGTTGGGGGAGGAATTTCCTTGGAGATGGCAAGAGGAGAGATTCCAACCTTGGCCTGTGGGAAGACAGCAAGAAGCTGGTTCAGCCCAGGTTTCTCAGGTGGGAGGGACTGGGGGAGGATGTTGGACAAGTTCGGATGCCCCAGAAGTATTGGAGTTTAACTCTGAGACAGTTCCGGCCCTGACTTGGGCATTTACAGTTGTGTGGCTTTGGGCAAAGTATTTAACTTTTTGGCACCTCAATACAACATCTGTGGAATAGTCTTGTGATGTTCATACCAGCCTTTTACATTAGAGATGACAATTAGGAGAGTTGGGTAAAGCACTCAGAAGAGTGCCTGGTAACCACTGTTGCTATTCTGATGGTGATGGGAAAACATCCATTGCGATGGAGGATGTAAACAGTGACATGATCTTCCCTAAATTTTAACAAGATTGTTAAATACTAGGTGACGCACAGGCTGTAAGATAAGAGAGGCCTGATCTCAAAGTTGGCTCCTGGGACCCAGGCTCAGCAATCACCATGATTAACTGTATTGGCAGTGGGAGGAGATGGGGCACAAACAGGGGTTTTGTCAGGGATGCCAACCCTAACTGCACTTCTCCCTCCAGGAAAGCCAAAGTAGATGTGACCTTTGGACCTCTGGCATCAGCAGCTCTGGCTGTGGAGCCTGTGGTCCTGGTAAGAGTTCTGGGCCCTGGGGAAGGGTGAGGAGTTTCAAGTCAGGCAGATACTTGAATGCCCTTCATGTCCCACCATCTTCTCCCTAGCAAGATGTCCGAGCAGCCTGCACCCTTCGGGCTCAGTTCCTGCAGAACCTCCTGATGCCCCAGGCCAGGGAAGGCAATGTCCAGTGAGTGTCCCCAGGCTCCAGGAACCCTTCAAACAACCTAGGCTTTGTAGGCAGGAAATCACTCTTATTAATTCCTCAGATGTTGAACTTCTGGGATATGTCAGTCCCAGGCTGTGTCCTGACAGGCCTCCCAAGCTAGAGAAAGGAGGAGAGATATACATAACAGACAGTGATGGCCAGGTGGTCAGGTCTGTGAGGGACAGAGAAGGATGAGGGTGCTAAGGAGGCAGGGAAGGGAGGGGTACAGTGGTGAGGAGGCTTAGCTAGTGAAACAGACTAAATCTAGCAGGGAACTCAAGTCTACCACTCACAGATGGACTCAGTTTCCTCATGTGTACAATGGGGGCAATGAGAGTCCTGACTTTGTAGGGCAGTTATGAAAAGTAGAGGGATACTTATAATGTGTCTTATAATGTTTCTGTCCCCTTGCCCAACCTCATAGAAGCCCACATGATGACCACTTTGGAACTTCTTACCAGCAGTGGCTCAGCTCAGCAGAGGTGAGAAAGTGGGGCTCTTGGAAAGGCCACACCCTCTAGACCCATGATCAAACCTCAGGGTGCCAGCTCCTGACCCTCCATCCTACTGTCTCATTCCTGTGGAGCCCGAGCTTACTGCCCAGCCTGTGGTGTGGCCTGACTTCACCCTTCCTGCTCCCCAGACACTGCTAACAAACTATCCCCCTGGCCACGTCCTGGCTGCCCTGGAGTACCTGGCTGCAGAGCGGGAAGAGGAGATCCGGTCCCTGTGTGGTGGGGATGGGCTCGACAATATGGAGAAATCCAGGTGTGGAGTAGAACTTTCCTAGTCAGGGCAGGCTGAGCTGGAATAGAGTCAGGATCAGACACAGTGAACTGTTGGTGGGGCAGAACTGAATCCCAGTGCCCAGTGCAGTGGGCAGACTGATACTGGCTGTCCCCAAGATCCAAGACCAGGACACAGGACTGTTCCCTCAGCATCTGTGCCCTCACACAGGCCCCAGGCCTTAGCCCCAGCAGACTCCAGCCAAGCCCTGCCATCCATGGTGCATCTCATCCAGGTAACCTGCAGCTACCCTCCCAATATCCCCAACCCCCTCACCCCCAGGGACCATGTCCACACAGACCTTGTATCTGCCCCCAGGAGGGCTGGCAGGCTGTGGGTGCACTGATTGCCCAGCGGGGAACCCTTCTGAAGGAGCATCAAGTCCTGACTGGCCGCCTCCGGGCACTGGTGGAAGAGGTGGAGAGACACAGCCTTGGACCCAGCAAGAGGTGAGGGCTCCCTTGGCAGAGGCCTCTAGGCCATCTGTCTCCCAGGCATTTCAGGATCCCTCCCTGCCTCCCTTTCCTTGAGGTATATGTGTGTTTATGGTTCGTTGTCTATGCCTGAAGATTGCATCTCCCTCTCTAGAGTGGGTCTCAGTCTCCTTCCTCTCCTTTGCTCTTTTCTGCTTGTCCCGCAGGAAGGCACTAATGCTGGGCCTTCGATGCTGTGGCCTTCGGGCAGAGCTCAGAGCCCTGTGTGCTCAGCGCCAGGAGCTGGAAGATGCATCTGGACATCGGCAGCTGCTTCTGCGGGAGCTGCAGACCAAGCAGCAACGCATTCTGCACTGGCGGCAGCGGGTGGTGAGGGGCAGGGCCTGGCAGAGGGCAAGAGCTGAGGGGTGGGGCCTTGTGATCAAGCATTGGGCAGGGAGGGGGCCCAGGGCAAGAACCCCAGGGGGGAAGCAAGACCTGTGCAAAGGGGTGGCCTCAGCCTGGGAAATGAGAAGGACATGCAGCTAGTCTCCATGGCCTCCTGGTCCCCAGGGGGAGACCCAGGAACATATTCGCCTACTCATCAAGGGAAACTCAGCCAGCAAGACACGCCTGGGCCGGAGCCCTGGAGAGGTGAAATGGGTATTGGGGTAACGAGGTCTGGGGTGGGGAAGAGGGATACTAGATCTTTAGGGGACAGGGCTGGATCCACAAAGACTGCTCACCTGTACCTCTCCCTCCCAACAGGTGCTGGCTGTGGTTCAGCAAAAGGTGATCCCCACCTCTGAGGCAGTGGCACCACAGAGCCAAGAGCTGCTGCGCTGCCTAGAAGAGGGAGCCCAGCACCTGCCTCACATTCTGCTGAGCCCCCTGCTATGGCACAGCCCCGAAAGGTAATCGCAAGTCCAGCCGCCATCTTCCCTGGCCTAGGTCTGTCACTTCCGGAACCTCCTCCAAAGAAGTCACCTCAGTGACAGCCTTCCCAAGCTGTCCACCCTCACCCTCGGGTTATCAGGCCCAGTCTGACATCTTAGCCCCCAGGCCCACCTTCAGGTTCCTTGGCCTCAGAGCTTCTGGAACTCAGGACCTTCTCTCCATGCTCTATCAAGCCTGGTCTTCTCCCCCAGGTTGAAACCCCTGCCCACCATCCTACCATCCATCCACCAGCTACACCCTGCATCTCCCAAGGGCTTCAGCCTCATAGCACTAAGCCACACACTGGGGCTACCTGCAGGGAAGGTAAGTGCCTGTCCCCTAGGACTGTCTGCCCATCACTATCCTCACCCCTGCCCTCAGTGACTTCCCTTCCCCTTCCCTCCAGGGACCAGAGCTGCTCCTCCCAAAGGCCGCCTCTCTTCGCCAGGACCTTCTGTTCCTCCAGGACCAGCAAAGTCTTCGGTACAGGGATCTGCTTTGCATGAAGACCAGTCTGCCGCCAGGACCATCCACACAGGGTAGGCAGCCCTGTTCTCATTCCCTGCACCCCTGCCCATTCCCAACACCCAAACCCACTGCTTACCCAATGTGTACTGTGTGCTTAGAACATATTCAGTCATTAAACCTACACAGCAAGCCTATCAGTGAGTACAGCTCTTCTTCCCATTTTATAGAGAAGGGAGCTGGGATGCAGAGGACTTAGTAGTTTGCCCACATGCAGAGCTGGAATTTGAACCTAGTTAGCCTGACATGGATCTGTGCTCCTAACTGCTAGGTAACACTAACCATCCATTTGCCAAGTACTCATCTGCCTCAGGTAGTATACTTGAACAGTTAGAAACTGGGCTGTGGAGTTAAATCACCTGGATTATCTTCTCAGTGCTTTCTCTTCTTCGCTGTGTGATCTTCCCATACCTGTTTCCTCCTCAGTGGAGTAAACATAGTAAGAATTAGAGAACTACTGGGAAGATTCAGCCAGGCATGCAGTGAGCATTGTGTGTCTCTGCTGTGATTACAATAATTGTCTGCATACACACTGTCTCTTTGAATTCTTACTGTGAGGGGAAAGAAAACTAAGATTCACAATTTACAGACAAGGAAATGAACTCATTTCCTGGCCCAGGCAGCTTGATGGGGTGTGAGGGGAGAACTATCCAGCCCCAAGGAATTTCCCATGGTAGAAGAAAATAGAAAGGAATAAAAGGATAAATAGGTAGAAGGTGAATTGCTAAGAAATGGGTTGGTATACACCTATAATCCCAGCATTCTGGAATGCTGAGACAGAAGGACCACAAGTTAGAGCCCAGCCTGAGCAACTTAGTGACTTAGACCCCATTGCAAAATAAAAAATACAAAGGATGGGATATAGCTCCCTGTGAAGGGCCTGGGTTAGTCCTCAGTATTGGGGGAAAAAATAGAATTGAGGGTGCTACCAGCCAAGTAGAAAGAGATCACTTTCAGATTGTTGAGTTTGGGGCTCCTTGCCTTCCACCTCTCCACAGGGAAATGTGCAGGAATCAGAACAGTTTAAGATGTGGCGTGACATGTCCCCACCTCATAGGCATCTTGAACTTTAATATATCTGAACTTTAACATATCAGTTCTCTTTACTTCAAAGAGCTGTTTTGTTCCTCTTCCTTTGGTTCCCTCCTCCTCATCCAGTTACTATAGCAGGAACCCTGGAATCATCCTTCATTCCTCCCAGCTCCCTAACCACCCCACTTCAACCTGTCAGTGAGTCCTGTGGGTCTGTCCCCCAAGTTCCCAGTCTCCCCAGTAGCCTGCAGCTATGCCTGTCTAACAGCAGAGATGGCTAAAAAAAGAACAGATGTCTAAGATTGAGGTCTCAGGGCAAGGATGGGATAAAGTCAGGATCAGGTCCAACCATACTGCTGATCTGCACTTGCTCTGAGATTGGCGCATTCTGGGCACAAGGAGAGGGGCTGGGCCTAATCACAGTCTGGAGGAAAGTACCATTGGAATGAAGGGCTGGAGCAGAAAGCCCTGGGATGCCAGATACTGGGAAGGGCTTTCCAAAGGAAAGATGGTATCTCAGAGCCCTGGAATAAGGACAAGTTTTTCCCCAGAGTACCAAGCAGGTCACCTAACTCAGACGCTAATACCAAGTTGAGGAGCTTGGGGCACTAGGGAGTTCTGGAAGGTTCTAAGGTGTGTATGGGGGTGGGAGTGGGACACATCAGGTTTGGGCATCAGATAGATCATTCTGGCTACCAAATGACAGGTGACCAGAATGGCAGACAGGCCTGGGGCATAGGAGGGAGGCTAACGGGAAGAGTAGGGAACAGAGGAAGAAACTTGGGAACATGAGTGGGTGGGCCATGCAGACTGATGGGCTGTTGTGGGGAAGAAGGTGCCAGGGAGGAGGCCTGCTGTGTTGAAGTTACCCTTGAGATATGCAGACTCAGGAGAAGGGACAGGACTAAGTGACAGGAGATTTGGTGACAACATTGACTGCAAGGCTTCAACAAGCCAGACACCTCAGTGCTGTCTCCCGGGCTTCTGACCCCCAGAGCTGCTGCAGATCCAGGCATCCCAGGAAAAGGAGCAGAAGGAGAGCCTGGGGCAGGCTCTAAAGAGGCTGGAGAACGTCCTGAAGCAGGCGCTGGAACGAATCCCAGAACTCCAGGGGGTCGTGGGAGACTGGTAAGAGAGGGAAATGGGATGATTAGGGCTAAGCTGGGTTGGCAGTCAGGCTCAGCTCCTGGGGATGGCAGGAGGCCAGTGGGAGTGTGGAGGGCCGGGCTTTCCTCTGACGCAATGCCCTTTCCCAGGTGGGAGCAGCCAGGCCAAGCCGCCCTGTCCGAGGAGCTCTGCCAGGGCCTGTCCCTGATGCAGTGGCGCCTACGCTGGATCCAGGCGCAGGGGGCCCTGCAGCAGTTGTGCAGATGAGGAAGAGACTCAAGCGAGAGCCGAGAATTACAGCCCAACACCCCTCCTCCCCCAGTAAAATGTTCAAAAAAAAGCATGGTCAAGACAGGAAGCCTGTAGTCTCTGAACATCCCTGCATCCCCCTTGGGCTGTTCTGCTGCTCCCCTGTGCCACCCTTTCATCCTACCAAAGCCAAGAGAATGGGGTATTGAGGAGAACACTCCATGTACTCCTTAAGGTCCCTGCATCACTGTCACCATCAACAAATGTAATCAGACACCTCTTTTGGGTGCCAGCGATACAGTGCTGAACAAAATGGCCCAAAATGACCTTTAGGACATGATGGGTGGGGGGACAGTAGGTGAGATAAGTAAGATACAGTTATATCGGAAGAAAACTGCTGTGAAGAAATAATGTGGGTGTAGGAGGTGTGATTTTTAAACAGAGTACACTGGAAAGGACCCAAGCAGAGCCACGGGGGTGTCAGGACGCTCCAGCACACACTCAAGTGGTGAAATACACTCGTATGAGGGCCACTGCGGAGCCCTTTTGAGTGGAGGGCGGGATGGAGTTAATAGAAGATTTTCTTAGAGGTTTGTTTTTGGGTTTTTTTGTCTTTTTGAGACAGGGTCTCCATATTTGGTTCAGGCTGGCCTCGGGCTCACTTTGTAGCCCATGCTGGTCTGGAACTTGCCACAATTCACCTCCCTCAACCTCCCAAGTGCTGGGATTACAGGAGTGGTGCCACCACGCACAGTTTTTTCTTAGGTTCAGGAGATTAAGGCAGAATGATTACCTGGAGTTCAAGGTCCTATGCGTGGTCCTTAGAGTTTTTAGTTTTCCTTTTTTGACATTTAAATCTAGGCACTTGGAATTTAACCTAGCAATCACATTCAATGCTGTCTTATTTCACATCTATCCTGGTAGCACTTAGTAAATTCTCAGGCTGGAAAAGGAGTGAGCAGCAGGGAACAAATGAGAAGAGAAGGAAACTCTGGGCGGTGGTGGTGAATCTATGGCATGCATGCCGCAGCATGCTGTTTATATCATTGAAAGCTCTAAAAGGTTCACCATCCCTGCTCTAGGGTAATGGAAATAATGTATACCAGGAGCAGTGTGGATTCCCCTGGTCTACAAATTGGTCAGAACTCACCTCATACTTTTTTGTGTGTATAATCCAGCACTCAGGAGGTTAAGGCAGAATGATTACCTGGAGTTCAAGGTCATCCAGGGATACACAGTACAAGGCCAGTATGAACTACATAGAAAGACCCTGTCTCAAAAAATAAGAGTAAGGCTGGGGGTTATAGCTCAGTGGTAGAATGCTTACCTAGCATTTATGAGGCCCTGAGTTCAGTCCCCAGCCATGGAACAAGGACAACAAAAATAGAAGTTGGAACAAATAGAGAAAAGCAGTACCAAGTTATAATCAAAAATATGAACTATATAGACCTTGTCTCAAAAACCTGTCAAAGTCATGAAAACTGATCAACGTATGAAATTGTCATAAGGCAAAAGGAACTCAAAGAGACATGACAACTACATGTAATGCAGTATTCTGAGCAAGATGCTGGTACAGAATAGGGAGACGAGGCAAATGCTAAGAAAATTTAAATAAAATTTGGACTTCAACAATGTTAAAAAAGCTTCCAATTCTCTCCTTAATCCCATATCTATCACAAAAGCAAACAAAGCCAGTATTAATGAAGCATTCATTTCTGCTGATTTAAAATGGGGATTTAAAGATACCAAGGCAACCGGTAATTTTAATGGGGCAGAGATCAACCAACCAAATGCAATGTGTGACCTTATTTACATTATAATTTTACAATTCTGTACAATGAGATTTTCAAGTCGGAAAATTAAACAGTCTGGGTTTTTGAAATACAGTCTGACTGTTCAGTGAAACAGGCTCTGTGTGTGTGTGTGTGTGTGTGTGTGTGTGTGTGTGTGTGTGTGTGTGTGTTGAGCCAGGGTCTCGCTATGTATTTAAGGCTGGTTTTGAACTCACTGTGTAGCCCAGGCGGGGCTTGAATTCGAGGTGATCCTCCTGTTTTAGCTCCCTGAGATTACAGGCATGAGCCACCACGCCCGGTCCTAAGGAACTATTTTGATGGTATTAACAGCATATTTAATGGATTTTTTTCTTTAAAAAATTATCTTAGATATACTGATGCATAAATGAATTGATGTTTCGAGTTTGTTTTTAACATACTTCAGGAAAAATAAGTGAATTATAGAGATGAAACCAAAAGTGTATCGTATTGGTAGTCTTTGAGGTATATGGGGACAGGATTCTTTATACTATATCCTCTAATGTATATGTTTGAAAAGTCATAATAAAAAGCTTTGAGAACCATCAAAAAAGTGTTTCCTAAAAAAGGGCTCAGAACCCGTACATGTGCTCTCTGCCTTGGCTTGAGCTGTTGCTTCTATCTAGAACATTTCTCATTTTCTGTAGCAAATGTTTTCAGATGCCCCGTTCTCTAGAAAACTGGGTCAAAGCTTCCTGTGAGTTTCCACCACGAGATCTGTGATCCTTCGGTAATCTCCGGTAGTCTTCTGTCCACTTCAGCGGAAGAGTTCCCCATTACCCTGGGTCTCCAGTCTCGACCAGCGCCGAAGTAGACGCGGACTTGACAGTGTTTACAAACGCTGGCTAGGAACTCGCGGTGGCATGGGAGGGGCTTCCGAACTTTTCTGCGTTTTCAAAGGTCCAGATTCCACATTAGGGATGGGGCCAATTGACTTTGCTTTGCTCTGATTAGCCGAGGTTCCTCCATGAGGGTGTGGCCGCCTCTCTTAGCTGCGCTCTGATAGACCCAGTTTTTTCCGTTTATCTTTCTTTACGGCACTGGTAGGCCAGCGGTCCGTCTTCGGGGTGTGGCCGTATCTCATTGGTCCTAGCTCGCGGGTGCATGGCGTCATGCGCCGGCGTCCGTCGCTTTCACTGATACGTCACCTACAGGCGCCCACCCTGACGAAGCCAGAGAGTAAGACAGCAGGACCTACAGCGGCGGTGGCTAGACCGAGACGGTAGTAGCGTCGACAGCGACTACAGCAGCAATGGCCGGGGCGGGGCCAGCTCCGGGACTCCCGGGTGCAGGAGGACCTGTGGTCCCAGGCCCTGGTGCCGGCATCCCCGGCAAGAGCGGCGAGGAACGCTTGAAGGAAATGGAGGCGGAGATGGCCCTGTAAGGCCCGCGAGAGGGAGTGATAAAAGCCTTCCCCAAACCAGAGCTACTGAATCCTGGAGCCTACAGGCCTTAATAGGCCCAAGATATGGCTCTGCCATGAGGAAGTCGGACCTTCAGGATGGTGTTGGGGCTGGCGGTCCTGGGTATGTTGGCAGGGATGAAGGAGCTGACCTGTGGTGTCTGTCCTGAACCCCCAGGTTTGAGCAGGAAGTTCTAGGGGCCCCAGTAACCGGAATCCCAACTGCTGTGCCTGCGGTGCCCACGGTCCCTACAGTAGACGCGATGCAGGTCCCAGCAGCTCCTGTGATCCGCCCAATTATTGCAACCAACACATATCAACAGGTAAGTTTTAGCTCAGGTATAAGTCAGGAAGAGCAGTGACTTGAGCAGTGTTTGTTTATGGGGGCTGTTGGTATATTGGCCTGTTGACTAATAGCATGACAAATATTTCATGTGTTAAGCTCTGAGAATGTAGTAATGACGAAGACAGTATTTCTTTTGATACCTTATACTCTAGAACATGTTGTCCAGTACAACTTAACGAATGTTTTATATTTAAAATTTATAATTTACTTCCTCAATCTCAAATTTTAAGTACTCAGTATTAAGTTTTTATATGGCTAGTGGAAAGAAAGGGAAGGAGGGAGAGAGGACTATTAAATGAAACTGGTGCATTCTGTTCTGTTAACAGATAGTTATCAGATGCTTTCTAAGTTTATATTTTACTAGGAAGAGATAGGTCAAGGTATGGTAAGATGGCAGTGGTTTATCATGACAAGTGAGAAAAATAAGGAAGTGACATTAAGCAAAGATACAAAGGAGGTGATGGAACTGTGCAGGTATCTGAGGTAACAGTGAGCCTAGCAAAGAACATAACTTCATGCTCAAGGAACTCCAGGGAGGTCAGTGGTTAGAGTAGAATGAGCAAAGAAAACATTAGGAGAAGATACAGAGGTGATCTAAGCCAAAGCTAGTAGGGCCTTCGGTGCTACCATAAGGACCTTGGCTTTTACTCAGATGGGGAAGTATTGGAGGATTTTTGAGCAGAAAGGTGATATGTTTCAACTTGAAGTTGATCGAGTTGCTCCAGCTGTCTGGATTGTAGAGGCAAGAATAAAATTAACAAGACTGAGGAAGAGTCTGCTGTAGTGATTCTAGGCAAGAGGTAATGGTGGCTTGGGCCAGGATGGTGGTATTGGAGATGGCAAGGACAGTTTGGACATTATTTCAGATAGTGCTGTGGGGAAGATGAAATGGGGTGGTGAGAGAAGTTGTGCAGAGGGAAGGGTAAGGTCTGCTTTAGCCAATATGATCTCAAAAGCCTCCCTGTGCAACAGGTAGTGATGCATGCCTATAATCCCAGTGCTTGGGAGGCTAAGGCAAGAGGATTGCTTCGAGTTTGAGGCCAGTGTGAACTATTGCAATACCCAATCTCATAAAAAACAAAAAAAAAGTCTGCCCGAGAAGTGAATTTTAGTTGAGACCTCATAAATACCCTGCCCCACACAAAGCATAAGAATGAAAGTCTTGGCTTCCTGAATGAGCCAGCCAGGACTAATTGAGAACACTGAGTCCAGTCCCTCATTCCATCATCCTAACCTTCTCCCCAACAGGTCCAGCAGACTCTGGAGGCCCGGGCAGCTGCTGCAGCCACAGTAGTTCCTCCCATGGTGGGTGGTCCTCCTTTTGTGGGCCCAGGTAAGTAAAAAGTGGCTGACAGTAGGGTTAGAGGATCAGGCAGGGTGGCAAAAAGCAATGCCCAAGACACTTTTTCCACCATCCTTATGTTTTCCTTTCCTTACAGTTGGCTTTGGCCCTGGTGATCGGAGTCACCTGGACAGTCCAGAGGCTCGAGAAGCCATGTTCCTGAGGCGAGCAGGTATGTCTAGGTCAAAAACCCCATATTTAACCAGAAACACTGGTTTAAGTCACTTTAGTCTTTTGTCTGAATCACTGCTTTAAATCACCTTCTCTATTGCTTTCCATTCTCAGGTTGTCATCCTTCCAAAGCACAACCTGATTGTGTACTTCCTGATTATTTCAAATCAATTTGGACTTAACCTGGTCATTGCAAACCAACCCCCCTCCTATCACTCCTAATCTTAACCTTTGCTGTGTTTCTCCCTGGTACTTAACATTTTATAACAAGCTAAACCCTTTACTGATTATGGTTATCGTCTGTTTGCTTCCTCTAAAACATAAGCTTTGCGAAGAGCAGAAATCCTGGGTCCTGTCACAATATAAGTATGACTCAGTATCTCATAAAAGGCTAGTATTTCCCCTAAAAAAGCACTAAGCTCTTTACCTAGTAGTCAAGACCCTGAACGACCTGACTTCTTCGAGAGAGAAATCTGCATAGCCTCCCCAGAAGCCCTGAACATTGCCAAGATGTACCAGCAAGGTTTTGTTGAGGTCCCTTTTCCTTATTGCTGCTTTCAGTCAGCTGTAATTTCCAAGCCTATCCTTCCCACAAGCCATTCTCAACATTTCCCACCCTTTATTCAGATAACCTCTACACACACACAATTTTTACGACATCACTTTCTTATATATATGAAATGTGTTTTCATTTTAATATAAAATTCTGATATAATAATCTGTTAAGTCAAACTTGTTAATTACATTTCCTAAATCTTTCATACTTGTTTATCTGATAACATCTAAGAAGTGTTAACACATTGTTTAGTAAGGTTTTGAATTTTATTTTATTTTTATTTACTGGTAACTGGGAATCAAACTCAGGATCTCTCAGTTGCCAGGTGGGCACTGTGCCGCTGAGCTATATCCCCAGCCCCAAGACCTTTGTGTGTGTGTGTGTGTGTGTGTGG
This sequence comes from Hydrochoerus hydrochaeris, assembly GCA_004027455.1. Lineage (NCBI taxonomy): Eukaryota > Metazoa > Chordata > Mammalia > Rodentia > Hydrochaeridae > Hydrochoerus > Hydrochoerus hydrochaeris. The sequence goes on from PVLA01013639.1 coordinate 31,859, forward strand.
TACTAGGAATTGAACTCAGGACCTCATGCTTGCCAGGCAGGTACTGCAACACTGAACCATATCTCTGGCAAGGTTTTGATCAAAAGGCAAATTAGACCTCCTGGAAGCCATCCTAGCTATCATCTAACCTTGCTCTCAGTGCCCTCTGGAGGACATTCATGGCTCAGGAATAATGCTCTCCAATCTGCCACTTTTTCTGTCATAATCAAACTAAGCTGAAAAGGGGGGAAAAAGTTGTTTTTTGTTGTTGTTGTTGTTGCTTTTGTTGTTTCCTTGTTTTTTTGAAACAAGTTCTCACTGTGTGGTCAGGGTGGCCTTGAACTTATTATGTAGCCCAGGCTAGTTTGAACTCATGGCTATCTTCCAGCCTCAGCCTCCAAGTGCTTGGATTACAGAAATATGCCACCATGTCCAGCCAAGGTATAAAGATTTTGCTTATACAGATTTTCCCTGCCAGTAACATTTCCATTCACTGTTTGCCTAACTCTTCATTATCCTTTGGGGCTCAGCTCACAGATTTCTTTTTCCAGGAAACCTCTAGTCCTGCTGCCTGGGTCAGAGGGCTTTGACAGCTTCCTGGCCTTCATCTCCTGGCCTGGATTCCTTTCCCTTGCTTTTCTCCCATTCTAGTTCTGATCAGCTTGGGCCGTCACTCCATAGTAATGTCTTCTCCTTCCTACTCTTGATAGGAGTTTCCTGAGAAGCCTTGGTCTATGCTGGGTCTCTAGCATTATCCACCACAAGGCTGGGGCTACAGGAGAGTTTTTGCTGAATGAACCAATGGAAAGACCCCCACATGTCAGAAGGATCCCAAGACTTTTTCAGGATTTCTTAGATGCTGAGAAGAAACACACTGTGTGCGCACACACACACATGCACACACGCTCACCCCTTGCCCCAAGTGCTCCTATTGCCCATGACACACACCCCCATCTCTCTCCCACAGCTGTGGCCCCTCAGAGGGCTGCTATCCTGCGTCCAGCCTTCGTCCCTCACGTGCTACAGAGAGCAGGTGAGGGGGCCAGGGTCATCACTACCATACAACTCGCTTCCCAAGCCCTCTGACTCTGCCACTAACACCCTGACAGATTCTCTTCTTTCTTCTGCAGCAGGTGGGCCCCGGCCTATGGCCCTGCGGCCTCCGCACCAGGCCCTTGTGGGGCCCCCTCTGCCTGGGCCCCCTGGACCCATGATGCTGCCAGCAATGGCTCGGGCCCCCGGTCCTCCACTGAGCTCCATGGCTGCTCTGAGGCCTCCCCTGGTAAGTATGCATAGGGAGTTAATGCTGTGGGTAGGAGCCCCTTGCCGGTTCTGCCTTTTCTCTAGCTTGTTTCTCTAACTTTGTCTCTTTTTCTTTATTAATGCATATTAATTATATTCATACCTGTTTTGGTTTCTTTCTGACTCTGTCTTTATTCTTTATGACTGACTGACTGACTGACTGACTGTGTGTGTGTGTGTGTGTGTGTGTGTGTGTGTGTGTGTGTGTGTGTGTGTGTGTGTGTGTAGAGAGAGAGTGAGTGAGTGAGTTTTGTGTTTTTGTTTTTTTGTATCAAGAATAGAAGTCAGGACCTCAAGCTTGCCAGACAGGCACTGTGCCGCTGAGCTGTAAGCCCAGTGCTCTATTTTTCTTTTTGAACAAAATATAGAGAGAGATGTTTGCTGTTGGTATATGTCTGTTTCTTTTTCCTTTGACTGTCTGTCTCCATTTCTCTTTTGTGTGTGTGTGTGTGTGAGTGTGTGTGTGTGTGTGTGGTGTTTTGTTTGTTTGGTTGGGTTTTTTTTAGTCTTTTTGAGACAAGGTCTCACTATGTAGTTCAGGCTGGCCTTGAGCTCACTTTGCAGCCCAGGCTGGTCTCGAACTCACAATGATCCTTGTGCCTCAGCCTCCCGAGTGCTGGGATTACAGGCGTGAGCCACCACGCCTGGCTTCTCTTTTGTGTTTTTACCACTGTCTGTCTGCATATGTTTCAGGCTTTCTGCCTTACTAGAGACTTCCTTTCTTACCTGTTCTCTGGCTTCACTGCATGGATAGAGATAGATAAGATACAGGCCTGTGATCTGGCTGTCTCATGCCCTCTTTAAAAAATAATAATAATAATATTTTTAGTACTTGTTAGCAGTATATAATGACTTCATTCATTGTGGAGAGTTGATACATGTGCATGACATATTCATGTCCCCCTCTTACCCACAGGAAGAGCCAGCAGCACCCCGAGAGCTGGGCCTAGGCCTGGGGCTAGGCCTGAAAGAGAAGGAGGAGGCAGTGGTGGCAGCGGCAGCTGGGCTGGAGGAGGCTAGTGCTGCAGTGGCCGTGGGAGCAGGAGGTGCTCCAGCTGGCCCTGCGGTCATTGGCCCCAGCCTGCCACTGGCCCTGGCCATGCCACTGCCTGAACCTGAGCCCCTGCCCCTCCCACTGGAGGTAGTACGGGGCCTGCTGCCCCCATTGCGCATTCCTGAGCTCCTGTCCCTTCGTCCACGACCTCGGCCCCCTCGGCCTGAGCCACCCCCTGGCCTCATGGCTCTTGAGGTAAGCAGAGAACAGGCAAGAATCTGTGAGCTTTCACACACAGTCCTCTGTCCAGAGCAGGGAGGACTCAAGGGAGAGGGACGTGGACACGCATACTCCACCCAGAAGCTTATCAGTCCTGTAACTGGAGGAAGGGGGACAAGGGCCAAAGCAAAGTGAGAGACTGTAGCACCAAATCCTTTGTACCCCATCCGCCTTGCTCTGCAGGTGCCAGAGCCCATGGGTGAAGACAAGAAGAAAGGGAAGCCAGAGAAATTGAAACGCTGCATTCGCACAGCAGCCGGAAGCAGCTGGGAGGATCCCAGCCTGTTGGAGTGGGATGCTGGTGAGTGAGCTGCAGTGTGGGATCAGGCTATGCTGAGCCACGGAGAAGCGCTACTGCCTCTGTGGGCCATGGCATATCTCGGGGAAGGCCAGACTGCAGCATGTGAGACAGGTCCTTCCCTGGCCATAGGCCAAGTCTTTCTGTCCTGTTTACCCCTGAACAACTGAGACAGGGTCTCACTGAGTAGTTCAGGCTGGCCATGAACTCACTGTGTAGCTCAGGCTGGCCTCAGATTTGTGGCAATCCTCCTGCCTCAGCCTCCCAAGTACTGGGATTATAAGTGTGTTCCTCCACACCTGACTTCCTCCAATTTTAATGAAAACTTTTAAGCCCAGAATGATACAGTGAATGGCCTGCCCACCACCTAATTCTTCAGCTAACATTTTTCCCTATGCACTGTATTCCTCCAGTTTATTTTATCCCTGTTCATCACGTAGAGTTCTGTTCTTGCAGTGCTGGTGATCAAACTCAGGTGTGCTAGGCAAATGCTCTACCTGAGCTATATCCCTAGCCTCTTACTGTTTTATACTCAGTACTTAAAGCTAGTTATAAGTGATTACATCTAAATATCTTAGTATTCTCCTAAGACTTCTTTTTATAGCACAGTATCATTAACACATCCAGGAACAGTAATTCTGAGGCATATTTTATATATATATATATATATATATATATATAATTTTTTTTAAAGAGGATAAAATAAAACAGAGCAAAGCAGATCAGAAGAAAACAATGTAAGAGACACAGATTTCAAAACAAGACAACAGGGGATCATCAACAGTGGCTACCATAATGTCTCTTGTTTTCTTCTAAATAGTTGCCCATATCTTCACACACAATGAATTCATACAAAACAAAATAGTATAAAACTGATCAGAACAGGATGATGAAGGTATTTTAGGTCTTCAAGACCAGACAGTAAAGGCCAGGGATTTAGCTCAGTGGCATAAGCACCTGCCTTGTAAGCGTGCAGTTGTGAGTTCAATCCCCGGTACCAAAAAAAAAAAAAAAAAAAAAAA
>PVLA01013640.1:0-35636 GCA_004027455.1 Hydrochoerus hydrochaeris
TTAAGAGATCTTTCCTTTCATGATCACACATTGCAAACTTGTCTTCAAGTTTTGATAGTCTATCCTTAGTTTCTTTTAAGGCATTTTGCCAGCTTTCAATGGAGTTTTTAATTTCCTGGTAGTCTCTTTGAATCTGCTTCATGTATTCTATATTTTCTTTATATTCTTTATCAAATGTTTCTCTCCTGTTTTTGTGTTCCTCCCCTCTTCTGTCTGTATCATCCTGAGAGATGCTTTGTGAGAGCATTTCTTTTATTACTCTACTCTTTTCTTGCTTTACCTGATTTAATATTTCAGTTTTGAGCTCGTCCACAAAGTCCTGAAGATATCTCTTAATGTCCATTGAAGCCATGTGATGTTGTGTGCTTGTGGTCCTCAGTCTCCCTTGTTTTTCCCTCTCCTGGATCAGGTCTTTCAGGTTTCTGGGCTGGGGGCCTCCTCCTGTGTGTCTCTCCTGTCATGGCCCTGGCTTCCTCCACACAGGTTACGATGCAGGTCCCAGCCCCCTTCCCTGTTGGCCACATTTCCTCCGAAGCATGCTGGCAAGGGACCTCCGCGCTCTCCTGACTGCTCTTGTCACTGAGGTGTAAGCTGCGTATGCCTGCCCCTCTCCACCGGATCAGCCAAACTTCAGAGGCCTTCACCAGATTAGTGCATGCTAGGCACAGGAATCGATTTGGAACGGCTCAAGCAAATCCCAAGAATCTGCTCTGGTGAGGGAGCAACCAACTGAAGTCACTGTCACTCCCAGTTCATGCTCCTCCTGCCCGATTCCAACATGTCACCCCTTTGGTCACACCCTTCCTGTGTGTGGGGGCTCATTCCCAGCACTGACTGTGGAATAATGAAGGTCCCTTCTCCGGCTCCACTCTGTTGGGCTCACCAACCTCTGACTTCAGTGCTGCTGTGCTTCCTGTAAGTGGCAGCAGGAATGAGTTTGCACAGCTCTGCCCGCTGGCGAGGATTCAAACTGGCGCAAATTCAGGCCAGCGCAAAGTTGGTGGGTCGCCATGATAACACTGTGTCCCATAATTTTTAGCTGTTTCAGTTGTAGTCCCTACGTGTTTGACAAGCTTTTTTACATTTTAATTTCTTCCTGTGTCACGAGGATCCATCTCCCTCTGTCTGGGTCTCTCCAGGTTGTTTTATTCTGGCATATGAGTTGTTTCTCCTGGGAGGCTTTGTATTTTGTTGATCACTGGTCAGCCATCTTGACTTCTCCCCTGTTTAGTGTTTTATTAAGTTTGGATCAATTTAAAAGTTGAGTTAAAAGATTATTTAGACTCAAATAGAACCCTATGGAAGAGAATTGTATAGAAATGGTTCTAGTGGTTTTTGAGGATTGATGGACTAAAGCAGTAGTTTCAAACTTATGTAAGAATCAGCTGAAAAACTCACTAGAATAATTCAGATTGGTGGGCTATGGACTCAGAGCTCTTGATTGAAAGCAAAAAAAAAAATCTCATGTTTATCAACTAGTATCTTAGGTATGTTTGAATGCAGATAGATCTTTGGTCATATTTTGAAAACATTGAGCTCCAACCCATATTATGCTATCATCATAATAATGGCATATAATATATAATGAAGTGTAGATAAAATAATTGTTTTTATGTATTTGATAATATTAAAATAAATTCTTAGCCAGTTGTCATGGAACACGTCTGTAATCCCAGCACTCAGCAGGCTGAGGCAGAAGGGTTTTCACGAGTTCAGGGCCAGTCAGGGTTACATAGTGAGCTCAAAGCCAGTCTGAACTAAATCATGAGACCCTGTCTCAAATGAACAACAACTATAATAAATTCTCTAGAGTATTTTTTGCTGTCTTCTTCATGTATTTATTGTTTTGAGTGTTTCTCATGTAAGCATTTATACTTAAATTGGACTTATTTATAGATAGTAAAATTTATAGTTGTGAAATGAGAATGTTCTGGTAATGATTTACTATTTTGAGAAAGCCTTTCTGTAGAACTTTCTAAAAGCTCTTTGTTCTTGGGCACGTTCCCTCATTCACTCACAGCATACTCATTTGGAATCTATAATGGGCCAGGAAGTGTTTTAATTGCTACAAAAATATAACATGGCCATTTTAGAAGGAAATAGAAACTGATCTATCCAAATAAAATATACTCTCTGTTAGATGATGATGAGTGCTGTAGAGGAAAATTAAAGAAGAAAAAGGTCATAGGTAGTGCTGAGTAATTATTCAGTTTTAAATGGTGTTTAGGCAATTGCTTACTGCAAAAATGATATTTGAAGAAGACCTAAAGTAGTGGAAGAGCATGCTATAATAGATAATAAGTGAAGAACATTTCAGCCTGGTGAAGAATCATGGGCAAAGACTTCAAACCATGATCATATCTACTATGTTCCAGGGACATCAGGAGCTCAATGTGACTGGAAGAGTATAAGCAAAGGGAATTCAATATGAGGATATGTTCAGAGAGTTGGTGGAAGGAGGATTTGAGACTTAAAGAATGGGGCAGAATAAATAATTTAAGTCTTGACAACATTTTAAGTGATAATAATGTCCCTAAAACCCCCAGAAAGCATCATAGCATTCTGAGTTGGGTTTTAATAATCTGTTAAGAATTACCACATGAGAATATTAACATAAAATAAATTTTAAAGTCAGGGATCATGTTGTATTTCTCTTTGCAAATTCAGGCCCACTAAATAATCATTTAATACATATATATTAAGATGCATTTCTGATGTATGGTTAGATATAAGGATTGAGGCTGAATATCCATGTTAACAATTTTTAGAAGAATTATTTACAAGAGGATTTTGATAATAAATACCAAAGCTCAACCAAACTTTGATAATCTGTTCTTAATATAAACTTCTTTTCTCAATTTAGTAAACATAAGGCCTAAAGAGTCAAAAAAGATCTCCTTTGGATAAAAGATATGTCTTTATCATAGTAATTTTAAACTCTGGAATACCTTATATATGTTTTACTATTTATGCATTGTATTCAATGATTAAATAACATACTTATTATCACTAAGAATTCTTTCACATCTGGGAAACTTAAAAAAAAATCTTTCTCTGGTTTGGTGATTAGGAACCATAGCAGCCCCAATAATTTAAAAAAGACTTAATCTCACTTCTTGCTAAGGTCAAAAGGCACACAGGTTCTTACCCGACCTGTAGCTCTTCATTTGATCATGGACTTCATATATCACATGATGTTAATGTTGTATACATATTTAAGAGAAAGGGAGCCAAATTCAAGTCTATCTTCACAAAAGACATTTCAGCAGTTACTTGTATATGCAGGACATTATAATTTCTCCTTACATGAACACCCAGAATTTCCATTGATGTCAATACTTAATGCTCATACATATCCAGGGGCAGAATCTAGCCTTACAAATTAAATAATTCTTGTGTGGGATGCCAGAAAGTTTCATAGATCTGCTGAGAGGCAAGAACAACTAACCATGAAAGGAAAGTTTTTCTGTGGTAATGTCAACACTGACAAATTATAATGACCCTACCCATTACTATTTAAATTTATAGGCATTATGATCTACAAATGTGTTTTCAACAGTATGTATGATTTCTCAAACATGCAGGAGATTGTTCCAGTGAAATTTTTATGCTCCATGTGTTGTGTTCAATTAAACATGGTGAATTTAAAATTTTAAACCCCAAGATTCCAACATCACTTTTCTTCTATAATTTTTATCTTGAAGTAGCATGGAAAAAGCTAGACATTCTCCCAACAGGGGCTACATGTTATCCATTGGTGGATGCATGTTACAAAATGAAAGCATCTGGAGTTTAAGAATTGCTAGGGATGATTTGGACTTGACAAATGGGAGAATAATATTCTGTCTGATCGTTCTGATTTGAGAGTTGGATGAAGATAAGCTTTTGTTAACCTCAGAAACAGAGAAACGTTAAATGGAAGAGAGACTTCATTTATATCATAAAATGTGAAAATACTTCTGTTTTTTGAAAGATTAAATTAAGGCAATTTGCTTTCTATATGAAAGTGATTAAAATTCATAAAGAGATAATCAATGTAAACTCTTTAGATGAAAGCACTTTTCTGTAACTATCTATCATATTAGGATATTTAATGTTGGTGTCTTATATATCCTTTTGCCCAAATCTTCAGTTCAATTAAAGAGTCAGTTGTTCAAAAAAATTCTTTTTGTCATCTTTTTGAGACAGGGACTTGCTATACAGTTCAGGTTGGGCTTGGGCTCACTTTGTAGCCCAGGCAGGTCTCAAACTGGCAAATGATTTTCCTGCCTCAGCCTCCCGAGTGCTGGGATCAGAGGAGTGTGCCACCACACTTGGCTTATTGTTCAGTTTTTTTTAAAAGACCATTTCCAGGAATGGCACACTGGGCTGAAAACCTAGTGTCAGTTACGTATGTACTTAGCATATGGTGAGAACCTACCAAAGTGTGGTAGGTTCTGTGACAGATATTTAAGTAAAATTCTGGGATAGTGTGAAGAGAGAAAGAGCTCATATTTGCCTGCTGTTTTTGAAAGGCATCAAGGAACCTAGATAATATGTGATATACATTGGAAATGAACGTGGTTTTAACTGCTACCAGAGGTCTGGGAAGGATGATCAGAACAGTAATCAAGTAGGAGTGAAAATTATAAATAGAAAATTAGCTCTCTTTGATATGAATATTAGGAAGCAGTGAGGCATCTGTGGTTAAGACCTAAGAGGACACAATGATTAGTAATAGTGGAGAGAAGATAGTTGGGACCAAACTTTGGCTATGGTGCCTTGCTAAGAAATTTGGATTTTGTTTTGAAATTGCACTTCATGTTTATTAGTATTTTTGTCTGATTTTAATTCATCAGTATACAGTAGCAGTCTTATCCTAAAAATATTCCTCAGGAATATTATCTCTAAACTTCTCATACATTTATTTTTTTTCATTTTTTCTTTAATACTTTTAATATATATGATCCTCAATGTAAAAGATCAATGTAAGCTCTATTAATTCAAAAATCATTTGATATCGAGTTAATAGGCTTATGAATAAATGTGATGGATATCATAGAACACACTGAAGTGAAAGGAGCAATGTGAAAATCTTTGAATGAGAAAAAGAAACATGAAGCAGAAACCGCTTTCAGCTTATATTATTCAGTTGGAGTGCATTCTTGTTTAGAGATAATACAGGTTTGTAGCATAGGCATGCAACTAACTGTAACCTAGCTAACTGTGATGGTGAGAAATAGGTTGTGCATTGGTATGAGCTCCAAATTCATAGGCTTGTATGAATTACTTATCTGAAAATAATTTTATTTGTTTTTAAAATGAGTTGGTGTAAATAAGTTCCCAGGTCCCTTCCTCTTTCACTATTCAATGTTGAGCAATTATGGCTGCATCTGGTAACAGAGATGACCATTGGCATTTGTTTGCTGCTGGTATGCAGTGCTAAAGCATAGTAGCATCTCACTATAGATGCACTTCCAGATATTTGCATCTTATTTACCCTCTCTCCCCTTGTCTTATATCTACAGGGCAAGTAAAGGGCAGTAGAAGAGAATCATGGTATAAGCAAATGGAATGAGAGGTGTTACAGATGGGAGGGAAAGCTGGTAATCAATATGAAAGATACAGGGCAGGAGAAGGAGAATGACAAGAAATATAGTGCTGTATTTTTCTCACTGCTGAGTTGGTTGCCTTTCAATGTACTTTATGTGTGTTGAGCAGTGTTAATGAACAGCTTGGCCATTAAATTGTTTTTGTAGGTCCTACTCTTTCAGAATCTTTGTATACAACTGTTCTGTTGACTGGTAGCTAAAGGGTTGCATTTTTAAGAGGAGTTATCTCTGGTCTAGTTACTAGAGGGTTTTTTTTTTTTTTTAGTTTTTGAGTTTTAGTCCTTGAGACATAAGATTTGAACTATTGGCCTCATGCAAATAGTTTCTAATTGGTGGTGCCAACCTGTCTAGCAAACGTGGTTCCCTATAGAGGCTCAGTATTGCATTGTTTGCAGAATTAATTTTAAAAATAATTCTCTGAGTATAAGAAGAAAGCCCATACCCTCAGAATACTTCTCTGAGGAATTCTGACTCAGGAACTAAAGTATGCCTTGTGGTTTATTAGTGAAAAGGCTACATACACAAAAGGCTACATTTATATCTTAGTTTCCCTTCACCACTTTCTTTCAGGTGAAAATAGCCTTGAAATAAATGTTTTGTTATTAGTTCTCTAGAATAAAAAATATGGACTCTAGTGCCCTTAATTGCAGTGTTCACCAAGAAAAGTGGATGCTTCCCTGTGGCATTTCTGTTCATGTTGTGAAGCATTACGCTGCTCAGTATTTATTTCAGGATGTAGAAAAGATTGAGTTTGTATTGTTTTTACAGCAAGACAAAAGCCAAATAAATCTTAGACTTCTAACCCATCTGCAAATGGCAATTTCCCCCCAAAGTTTCTATCTTTTAAATCATTTTGAAAATAGGATAACTTGGACTAAATGACTGTTGGGAGAAAAATGAACAGTTACTTAAAAAGAAAAAAAAACAAAGACTTGTGCACATTTCTTTAGAACTCTGTGAGTCTTGAATTAGCTCAGACTTGGAGATGAACAATGCCTTTTGACTCACAGGCATTTTCAGCCTTTTACAAAATTCACATTGTTTGAGGAGTTATGTTCTTCTTACTTGAAGACATTTTCTTTCCATTATTGGCATCAAAAGTATATTTTTGGAAGAAATCAAATTCAGTGTCCCTTTCAACAAATAGTCCTAAGAAAAATAAATGAAGCAAAAGTGGGAGAATTTAGTCTATCTGAAACCAGGACTTCTGACCTGCACTTCCTCCTTTTAATTCTTCATTTTAGTCCACTTTTCCATTGTTGAGATACAGTACCTGATCACTACAACTTGAAGAAGAGGTTTAATTTAGCTTATTGTCTCACAGGATTCAATCCATGGTTGGCTACCATGGAACATTGTGGTGGAAGACATGGCAGTTGGCAGTGCAAAATCCTATTCATGGCAGTTGGGAAAAGAGCAGGGGAATGGTGCCAGAGAATAAAGTGCAAGCAATCAGATATTAGTCCAAAGGCAAAACATCCTTGACCCACACAGACACTTCCAGAAGTGTGTTCCACCAATCCCCTAAGCATGTCCCAATGCCAATCAAGTTGAAACTCCACACTAGTTCTTACGTTCACTGGAAAGAAATCTAATTAAACCATTTCAGAAAGATCAATGCTCTTTTTATGACATGTATCCTTTTTTTGGCAGGCTTTGTATATCATATTTCTTGAGATATTACTTCTGATTTCCAATGTAAGGATTTCCTACTGTAATTAATTCATTTTTGTCTCACTGAAAATAGGACAGCCATTTACCAGTATTCTTGTGATATTTATTTAAATTATTTTATTCAGCTTATTAGTACATACATGTAGTACATAATGTTTACATTCCTTGTGGGAAAGTGCTACTTGATTCTAACACATCCCAATTCTTTATTTGGTCCTTATTCTTCTCTCATGCTTCCCTCCATCTCTTGATTGCCTTCCTCCTTGAGAAAGATGTATTTCCCACCTTCTTATTATCTGTCTTTTGTTTTGCTCATTATTTACTTTGGGTCTCTCACAGAAAAGAAACCCTATTATTTCACTTAACATTATGGTCTCATGTGTAACTGTTCTTCTACAAATGATTCAAGTTTATCTTTTTATAGCAAAGTAATATTCCATTGTGTATAAATATCACCTTTCTTTATCCATTTATCTGTTGTTGAACATATAGGCTCCTTTAAATATTTAGCTTTTGTGAATAGTGGTGCTATAAATATAGGTATGCATATATCATTGTGAGATAATTCTTTAAATTTCAGGAAGATTCCTAGAGGGAGAATAGGAATATAATAAAATTTTTACTTTCAGTTTTTTTGAGGAATGTCTATACTGATTTCTAGAGGCGTTGTATTCGTTTACATTCCCACCCAACAGTGGGAAGAGTTCCTTTTTCCCTGAAGCTTCTCCAGGATTATTAGCATTTGATTTTTAAGTGATGGCCATTTTTTGTGGGGTCAATATTATTTTAATTTAGATTTCTCTAAAGGACAGTGATATTGAGCATTTCTTCATGTGTGTATTAGCCATTTGTATTTCTTCTTCTGTGAAATGTCTGTGCATTTTGTTTGCCCATGTTTTGGTTGAGTTTTTTATTTTGAAGGGTCTAATATTTTTAGTTCTTCATATATTATAGATATGAGTTTTCTGTTTGAGGAATTGTTGGCAGATTTTTTTCTCATTTTGTAGGTTGTCTTTCCATTATGTTGGCTTTTTATTTTGCTGTGCAGAAGGTTTTTAATTTGATACAATACCATTTGTTGATAATCATACTACTGCCTGTGCAACTAAAATTGTGTTTAGAAAATTCTTGCCTACACCTATGACTTTAACAATTTTACCTATTTTGTCTTCCAGGAAGTTAAGTGATTCTGGTTTTGCATTTAGTTCTTTGATACATTTTTATTTCAATTTAGCACATGGTGAGAGGTACAGGTCTAGATTCAATCTTCTGCATGTGATAGCTAGTTTTTTCAGCACTTTTTTATTTCTTACAGAAGCTAACTTCAATGTGTGTTTGGCTCCTTTGTCAAAAATCAAATGGTTGAATGTACTTGAGGTTTCTGTATTCTCTTTCCATCCCATTGGTTCTCATATCTATTTTGCATCAGCACCATGTTGTAGCTTCAGGTCTGGAGCGGCAGTGCCTCCTGCTTTGTTCTTTATACCTAGGATTTCTTTTGTTGCTCTGGGTCTCTTCTGGTTCCATATGAATTCTTGGATTGTTTACTCCAGTTCTATGAAGAATGCTGTTGGGCTTTGGATTGGAATTCTGTTAAATCTATAGATCAGTTCCCATTTTGACTATATTGGTTTTGACTAGCCAGGAAAAGGGGATAACTTTCCATTTTCTGATATCCTCTTCAAGTTACTTTTTGAGAGTTTTCATTGCAGTTGTCTTTCACTTCCTTAGCCAGGTTAATTCCTAGTTTAATTTTTCTTGGTGCTATTGTGAATGATACTTTTTTCCTAATTATTTTCTCAGAGGGTTCATTATTAGTGTAGAGGAACACCATTGATTTTTCTGTTTTTGTTTTATATCTTGATACATTGTTGAATTTGGTTACTAATTTCAGGAGTTTTTTGGTGGATTTTTTGTCTGTTATGTACAATATCATGTCGTCTACAAATAATGATAATTTGATTTCTTTTCCTAAACATATCCCTTTTATTTGGTTTTCTTGCATAATCACTTCTGCTAATGTTTCAAGTACTATGTTGAAAAGGCATGGTGATAGTGGATATCTTTGTCTTGTTGATGATAAAAGGTAATTACATCTGCTTTTCTGGGTTTCTATTATATGTACCTTTACTTTTTATTTTTCAATATTTAATTTATGCTTCTCCTTTTGATTTAAATCTATTTCTGATATACAGCATAGTGTTGGACTTTTTCTTGATCCATTCTATCATGTGTCTTTTGATTGGGGAATTGAGATTATTCAAATTCAAATTCAAATTACTGCTAGATATTGATTTATTCCTATCATTGCCTTATTTTCCTCTTGTTAATTCCCTTCTGCTTAGCTACTTAGCCTTTCTAGTATTTTTACTCTACTAGATTTTTTTTTTTGTAACAGGGATCGAACTCACAACCTTGTACTTACCAGGCAAGTGCTTATGCCACTGAACTAAATCCACCATCCCTTGCCAACAGTTTTTAAAGATAGTCAGCCTATGCTGAAAATCTTTTTCTTGTACAGTTTGAAATACTTCACTCCAACCTCTCTGGCATTTAAAATTTGTGTTTAGAACTCTGTGGTAATTTTAATAATAGTATCTTCTTTTTAAGTGTTTCATTGCTTTTCTCTAACTACTTTGAAGATTCTATTCTTGTCTTGGGCTCAGGGATTTTGACTTTGATGTGTTACGGAGAGGCTGTGTTTTGATTGTGGCTATTTGGGGTTCTATATACATCATTTAACTGTATGTTAAATCCATTTATTTACTTGGAAAACTTTTCAGCTATTAATTTTAGTAAGCAGGATTTTAATGCTGTTTATGTTATCTTCAGATTTTTAACTAATTACAGTTAATTTTAGATTAGTCTTGTGCGGATCATCTAGGAGCTGTTAAGTCCGTTTTTCTTCTTCTTTTGTTGTTTTTAAATCATCTCTCATTAATTGGTTACCAACAAAAGCCTTGACTTGTAATTCTGAGACTCTGTTATCACACTGATCACTTATGCTGCCCATAATTTTAATAGAATTTTAAATTTCTTGAATTTCTATTTGGAACCCTTTTATGCACTCTAATTCTTTTCTATGCTGACCCTGCATGTTTTTCATCATTTTTAAGCTCTTTTGTATTTTCATTAGTGTCTTCAACAGACTTGCCAATTATTTTACTTTATTTTATTCTTTTTTTTTTTTTTTTTTTGAGGCAGGGTTTTGATATATAGTGTAGGCTGGCCTCAGACTCATGGCAATCCTCCTGCCTTAGCCTTCAGAGTTCTGAGATTACAGGTATGTGGCACCATGCCTGGCTTGCCAATGATTTTAATTGGCTTAATATCTTATTATTTGTATCTTATGTGAGCTTGCCAAAATCTCTGTTGGGCTGTTTTGTTATTTCCCATGATATCATTTCAAATAATTTAGATGTGAGGCTTTTGGGTTCCTCCCCCTTTTATGCCACATGGATCAGCTTAGTGAGAGTTGGAAATTTTTGGAGGCATTTGGTGTCTTGTCATCTCATGTTTCTATTTTCTGTTTGTACTGATGCTTGTAGGTTTATTGTAATGGAAAGCTTTGTTGCTAGTATGGAGGCTCCTTTAGCTAAGGTCTAATTTTCAGTTGTATCCTCTTGGCATAGATAACTATTGGCCTTTGCCTCTGTCCCAGGGTCCAACCATTTCTGTTTATTTGAGAAGGGAGGTTGCAGCATATTTGATACAGTATCTAGTTGTCCCAGAATGGGCCAAGTATTTTTAATAACCCCACAACATTCTATATATTGGCATCTCACGAAAACCTATGACTAGTATCAGTTATGCCACCTTGGCCATAGTAGGAAAATCAGCATTGATTATAGAATTAAATACAAATTGAGTATTTTAAACCCTAAGGACCAATAAAGAACCACCCTTATCCATATAAAAAACATGTATAATGGAACAACTTTGCTTCTACCAATAGTAGCACAATATTCAACACCAATAGGGAAAGGCTGACAATTTAACTAGAAATTTATAAAACTTACTGTGGACATTCTACCAGCATTTTCTACTTAATAATGAATAAAGAAGGCCTGGAGAGAAAAAGGAACTATGAGTTGTTACTTTTCTCTGTGTTTCTCTGTCTCTGTCTCTGTCTCTGTCTCTCTCTCTCTCACTGACAGGATCTTGCTATGTAGTTCAGACTGGCCTTGGGCTCACTATGTAGCCCAGGTTGGCCTCGAACTCATGGCAACCCTGCTGTCTCAGACTCCCAAGTGCTGAGATTACAGCCATGAACCATTATCTTTTTCCTTCTTTTCATGTCATTTTTATTGCAAGTTGTTGACTAACACCAGCAAAAGAATATGAATAAGATATAGGGTTGTCTCTGCATTTCAAGAAGGTTCTGTTTTGAATATAAAGTGTGACATCTCTAGGATGTTAGTATTTAGTCATAGAGATAACATGTTGACCATGGACTTTCTTTCTTTCTGGATTTCTTCATATTGGTTATCCATTAGGATGTACTCAGCATCATAAAGGTCATACGTGAAAGTGGTGGGGACGAAATGTCAGAAGATATGCATGTTTGGTATATGTCCTCTCATATTCATTCTCTGTTGTCCTGTTGGATACAAACACAAGTTCAAAAGTAAAATTATTAAGAGTTTCAAGATAAAAGCAGCAGAGCATTAAATCAAGAAGTTCATTTAAACATAAAATTTTGATATAAGGTAAGCAGGGTACAGGAAATTTACAGCAGATATAACATATGCTTTATGCTGACACTATAAGAACCTCTGGAAGATAAACACATTTTTGAATCCTGAATTAATCAATTTTACTACAACTGGACAAAATACCTGATACCATAACTTAAAGGAGCAGAGGTTTCTTTTGCTCATAGTTTCAATTCATGGTTAATTGGGTCCAACGCAGGAACATCATGGTAGAAAGACATGAGGGAGAAAAACTGTTAAATTCATGGCAGCTGGGTTGCAGAGCAGGGAAACAGCACCATAGAGGAAGGAACTAGCAAACAGTTAAAGATCCTAGGGTCACATTTCCATCACTTATCTTATTATACCTGGAAAGGTGATTTATTAATTCCCTAAGTGGTTGCCAGGCTAATCAAGTTGACTATTAATCTTAATTACCACATATCTCTTCTGCTCACATGCATATACCATTGTTCCATCAGAATTCACTTATAAAACATAGGTTTCAGAATCATGGAGAAGTAAACCAAACATGAAGTGATTTTTAATATGAGCCACTGTATGAATGTATGAACTGTGTGCCACTGAAGATGATCTTAGCTTCTTCACTCAGTATTCTAGTGCTTAGAATGGGATTACTGAAAGGTTGAATTTAGTGGAACCTGTTGCCTGCTACATCTACATGTGGCCAGATTTTCAATATAGTGGTTGGATTCCAAATAGTCTTTAGTGAACTAATCTGGAATATCATATCGTATCACTTTTATCCCATTCTACTGATAATATGGTGGTCAAATGTCTATTTGAATTCAAAGAGAAGAGACATGGAACCCAATTCTGTATGAAAACTGATTCAGTACTGAACTTATTCAGAGCTCAACAGTTTTTGTTTTATTCTTTACTCTCAATTCTCACATTTCTCATTTCTCCCATCTAGTTCCTTCCTCTCTTTTCCTCTTGCTCTTCTTGTTGGACCACACTTTTCTCATTGTCGAATAGAAGAAAATATTTCTAGAGTTGGTGAAAACATGAAAGTGACTAGATATTAAGAAAAGGGAAGAGAAAAAGTTGGAATGGCACTTAACCTCTCCATTTTACTGTGTGAATTTACAGCAGTACAGTGATACTTTCATGTCAAACTCAGTTCGTTCCAAATTCATGTTCAAGCACAGAAAAGTTTGAGAAATGAATATATTTTTCTAATAAGAAATAATGGAAAAACCGTATAATTGATTCTAAGGCCCCAGAATTGCACTTATAAATTCATTTTTCCAGGACTTTAACAAATTTTACAAAGATGTTTGTTTGTTTGTTTGTTTGTTTAACTCTATTGAGATTCTCTTAGTTTTACTGTCACTTTTGCCAATTTTTTTGGAGCCATAGTTATGATACTTTATGTAAATAAAGTTGAACAAAGCACAATGATAAATGTTTTAATGCACTAATACAATCACCAAGTGTTATCTGGATGACAGACTGAAGTGTTAACCCTTTTGTGTCCACAGCACAAGGCAATGTGTGACTCACTTTTAACTCATTTGGATATTTTTAAACTGGATTTTTGGTTTAACAATTGATAAAAATTATGAACACTGACCAAAATTTTTTTGACTTTGCTATTTGAGTAGTATAAAGTTTAATCTTAGAGCCTTTTGACAACTAAGATATTACTATATTTAAAAACGTCAGACGTCTAGGTTATTTCTAGTCACTCCATGTGTTAGCATCAATTCTATTTCAAGAAACATGATTTTTTTACTTTTTTAAAAAAAATTTATTTTGAAGAGAATAAAACCAAACAAAATAAAACACAGTAAAGCCAATCAAAACAAGACTGTAAGTGACACAAAGATTTCAAAACAAGGTAATAGGAAATGAACAATGATTACTATAATGCATCTTGTTGTCTGCAAAATAGCTGCCCATAACTTCACAAATAGTAAAATCAAACAAAACAGAAATAGAATAGAACCAATAGAAACAAAACAATGAGTGCAATAGGGACTTCAAAACAAGATAAGAGTAAATCCAAAATGGTTACCATAATATACATTGTTATCCTTGAAATAGCTGCCCATGCCATTAGATACAAAAAAACAAACAAGATAAAACAGAATAAAACCCAGCCAAACAAATCAATAGAATGATACAGGAGTTTAAAACAAGGTAACAGGGAATTAACAATGGCCACAGAAGGCAATCCCCATATATGCTATATTGTGTATTGTCTTCTGAATAGATGATCAGACTACCGGCTTTAGGGTTGCAAAGTCAATGAAACACTAAACATTACAAGCATTGAATTGTATTTTACCTTATTAGCTATCCTCACATCTGGAGCAGCTGGTCACTTACAGGATGGAGTGTGGGCCATTAACTCTTCTTGTCTCCTTGCCTAGGTGCTGGAAGAGACTGGTGTTTGGCTCTCTCCCAGTCAGTTCACGCATGGCATGAGTCATAGGAGGTCTTAGATCCTTGTTGACTTCTTGTTCTCATCCCCCATAGTCTGTGAATGGCACCCAGTTACAGGAGAGGGCTCACCTCTGGCTCTCCCTCAGTCAGCCGGCACATGACACCAACTCACAAGAGGTCTTGGCTTCTTGACTTCTTGCTGTCCTTCCCTGCCAAGAAACACATGAATTTTACATATTTTCATTTCCTCTTCTTCTTCTCCTTCTCCTCCTCCTTCTTCTTCCCTCCTCCTTCTTTTCTTCCTTCTCCTCCTCATTCTTCCTCTTCCTCCTCTTCCTTTTTCTCCTTCTCCTCCTCTTTTTCTTCTTCTTCTTCCTCTTCCTCTTCTTTGTCTTTGTATTTCTTTACCTTTGAATATAGTTTTACTATTCCTAGTCTGATGCTTTGTCCTCTCACCTTCTACTAACTTTGTTCCATCTTTTGAGTCTTATAGAATGTAAGCAACAGTTTCCAAGAGTTTAAACTTAGCATTGTATTAGAGGTTGAAACCTATTCCAAATAAACCACATGAAAATGTGACAAGTGTAATTTTGTACTATAAATGTAAAAAAAAAATCAGATTGTGTATGCTCAGACAATCATTTGGCAAGAGGATGAATTATAGTGGAAACTAACAGAGCTGATTTATATAAAACATCTTTAACTTATCTATCATTTGAATGATGGCTTCTGATTCAGTCTCCTTATTTCAAAGGATACCAGTTTAGTATTCTCCTAAACCTCAAATATCACTTAAAAATAATCACTTTGATTTGTGGTACTAAATCAGAAACATGTAGTCTTTGAGTCACTCAGATTTATAAGGTGATTGAGCCCTGTCAGAATTCTGCTATAAAATCATGTGTGAAGTCTAAGCAGTATAATTTATGTACTGAACTCTACAGAATTCCAGGCTTTCTGGATGCAATGCCAAAGATACTTTCTTTCTTTCTTTTAACAAGATCTATGATCCCAAGGTCATTATTTCTCACATGCCATGGGATCAGTTATATGGTGTACTAGATGAGAAGGACCAAAATCATTTTATGTTTATATTTTCTCATCAAAGATTGTTAAAACTAAGTGTTCTAAAGTGATGTCTCACAATAAACATTAGGTTACAAATTAAAAACCAAATAAAACCTATTTTAAAGTAGTTGTTAATTAATAGGAATGACAATTTGGAAGCTTTGGATTCTCTTTTCTCCACAGACATACCAATTAAACAATGAAATATGATAACATCTTTTTGTGAGATATCAAGAAACTAGATAAGAGGCTCTTATACCTGGGAGAACATCACACCAAAAACTAGGTGAAGAATTAAAAAAATTATCTCATCATAATCCCTACAATAGTAAAGTATCAAATAATTGTAGGGAGTATTTTCCCCAGCATCCCAGATTATCCTTGAAAAGTGAAAGAGTTGGCATATATATCCAATGCACATATCTTCTGGGGACTGCTCAAGACTGAGTTTTTTTTTTTTCTTATCTGAGATTGTTCTTGAATCTAACATACTATAGTTACCTGAGGAATGAGTGAAAACAAAGATGGCTGTTTTGACTGACTGTCACCATTTACCCCTTGGCTCAGTATAAAGTGCATGGTTGAAAACATTCCAGATCCAAGGTAGATGGTAGAGGAAAAACAATTTATGGTGGGCAGAAAATATCAAACCAACAAAGAACCTTCATAGTTTCTTTCTGCCACTTCTTTTTTTAAATCCAGACTCGTTAGGGTGAATAGTACTCACACCCTTAATCCTAGTGTCCTTGATCCTAGCATTGCACCATGAATCAATTCTAGCATTGCACAATCTAGATTCAGTCAACTCTGGAAAAACTCCACCTTTGGCTGCATGAGGCTTTGGGAGGACATCTAGACAGAGCCATAACACCCCACAAACAAATCCAAGAATAGCTGTCACTAAGAATATCAATGCGTTTAAAAGACTAATGCATGAACAAAATGAAAATTTCAATGAAGAAATCCACACATACCCCCTCAAATTTTAGAGCTGAAAAAAACAGTAAATGAGTTGAAAATTTAATAGTTCAACAATAGACTAGATCAAACATAACAAAGGATCTACAAACACAAAGACACACCATAGGAATTATTCAGTCAAAGGAACAAAAAGAAAAAAGGGAATGAATAAGACTTAGAAAGTTTCAAAGATTTATGAGACTTTATGAAACAGACCATGGTACCCACAAATAAAACACATAGAGAAGATACAAACTTGAGAGAGAAATCAACTAAAGTATATTAATATAAAAGGAATAAAACACAAATTAAGACAGCATAAAAGGGAAAGGATCAAAAGAACTTCAAAATAGATTGAAAACGGTGAACAAATTGGCAATAATGAATCCGTTCCTGTAAATAATCATTTCCCATGTATTATCCTTCCTAGTCAAAAAATATGTAGTAGTTGAATTAATAGTAAAAAAGAGTCCACTTCTATATGTTTGTGAGATCTACTTTAGATTTAAACATATGATAGTGTTAAAGTGCTTCATGGAATTAGTTATTAAAAGACAGCGCTGTTGTCTATACATATATCAGATAAAACAGACTTTTAATTATAAACTGTCAGAAGAGACAAAAGACATTATAAAATGATAAAAGAGTCAATTTATGGTGCATGCTTGTAAGCCCAACACTCCAGGAGTTTGAGGTGGGAGGATCACAAGTTTTCATACTGCCTAGAGAACTTAGTGAGACTTTTTCTCAACAAACAAACAAACAAACACACACACACAAAACCACAGAACCAACCAAAGAAAAAACAAACAAGGTCTGGAAATATAGCTTAGTGCAATTAGTTTAGTACTGTGTCAATTCCATGAACTGAAAAATATATTAACACACCAGAAAGATATAATTATAAATATATATGCATGTAGCACTAGAACATCTAAATACTCAAAGCAAACTTTGACAGAACTGAAATAAGATACAATGGGGATATATTATACTGTTTAATGTAGGAGAATACAATGCCATACCCTTAGTAATTGACAAAAATATATATACATGAGATAGAGAAACAGAAAGAAAGAGAAACAGCTAAATTTAAAAACATTATGAGCCAAGTTGACCTAACACACATATATGGAGCATTCAACCTAATGGCAGAAAAATATACTTTATTCTTAAGTGTATGTTAAAATTCTCCAGGATAGATAATGTTAAGTCATAAGCTAGTTTTTTTTTTTTACAAAATCAAGAAAAATGTAATAATACTAGTATCTTTTCTGACCACAGTGTGATTAGATTAGAAAGCAATAACAGAAGGAAAATTGGAAAATTCACAAATATGTGGATATTAAACAGTACATCCCTAATTAGTGTGTCAAAAAGAAATCAAAGAAGAATTAGGAAATATGTTGAGAAGTTGGAACTGAAAAAGTAACACACTGAAAACTAGATGCCGCAAAAGCAGTACCAAAAGAGAAGTTCAGAGTGACAAATGTCAACATTTAAAAAACAAAAAAGATCTCAAATAAACAGCCTACTTATACCTCAAGGAACTGGAAATTTAGAATAAATTGAGAAGAAAAAATTAGGCTCAAAGTTAAGAAGGAAGGAAATAAAGATTAGAACAGAAGTAAATGAAATAGAGATGAAGAAAACCATAGAAAGGAACAACACAATGGGTTCTTTCAAAAGATCAACAAGATTGACAAGTCTTTAGGTGAATACTGAAAAATAACAGAGGCTCAAATGAAATTATAAATGAAAGAAAAGACATTATAATTGATATCATGTAAATATAAAGATTCATAAAATTATACCATGAGCAATTACATGCTAATATATTTATGAGGCCTGAATTATACTAATAACCAAGTAATAGAGACAATATAAGCAAAATTCAAGCTAATATTACTGACCAAATTGCTATAATTAACAAAATATAAGCCAAATGAAACAGTACATTAACAGAATATTTCATGATTGTAGAATTTTATCTCTGAGATACAAAAATGATTCAGCATACAAAAACTCAATGTAGTACACCACATTAGCAGAATGAAGGAGAAAAATCACAGGATCAGCTGAATAGATGGATAAAAAACATGTAACAAAATTCAACAACTTTTCTTGACAGCTTTCAACAAAGTAGGAAAAGAAGGGAACTGTATTAATTCTACTATAGAAAGTACACACTTAACATCATATTTAATGAAGAAAAGAAAAACTTTAAAGATCTTAGAAAAATATTTTTACTTTGATTTTTATTGCAGCATTATTTGCACTAGAAGGTATGAAAAAACCTAAATATTCAGTGGCAGATTAATGGATAGACAAATTGGGTTAAATACATCCCATGGAATATTGTTCAGTCTGAGAAAAGAGAGAAACTTTGCATCAAACATAGAGGACAAAATGAAATAAAACAGTTATAAAAGGTTAAATAGTATATGATTCCACTTATACAATGCTCAAATAAGTAGTTAAACTCATTAAAAGGAAGAATA
Source organism: Hydrochoerus hydrochaeris (assembly GCA_004027455.1). Classification (NCBI taxonomy): domain Eukaryota; kingdom Metazoa; phylum Chordata; class Mammalia; order Rodentia; family Hydrochaeridae; genus Hydrochoerus; species Hydrochoerus hydrochaeris. The sequence goes on from PVLA01013640.1 coordinate 18,901, forward strand.
CAGTGGTGGTTGCCAAAGGCTAGAGAAGGGAAAATAAGGATTGATTTTCAACATACGTAAACTTTCATTTAAAGATTAACAGGTTCTAGAGATATATTTTTTAACATTGTGCTTAGAGTCAGCAATATTGTATCATATGCTTAAATTAAGGCAAATTTCATCCTAAACATTTTCATTAGAATAAAAAAATAATATTTTTTCCTCAACACCTTAAGCAAGTATATTCATTTTCATTCTTTTTAGGTAATTACAATATCTTGTCTATAACATTTTGTCTTCCACTTTTCCTTTGAGTAAAACATAATGTGGATAGAAAGGATTTTAGAGCTAGGAATATGTGGAATCATATCATGACAATATCATCTACAGTCTCTGTAGATTTAAATATATACCCACCATAGCCTTCAGTTTATCTGTAAAATGAAACTGTCAATCAACACTTAAATATAACTGGAGTTCTATATGATTAGTATTTGGTTAGAATGTTTAAAAAAAGAGAGCAGTTTAGCAGAATATATGAGAGTAATTTTTAGTCTTAAGCAATACAAATAAATTAACAAATTTATGAATATATAATTGATTCACAATGTACTGCATATATTTAAAGTTCAGTGATACCTCAGATATTGAATTGTTTCACACTCAAACTTTTCACTATTCAAACAGTAAAGTTCAAAAAATTCTGTTCAGTGTTCATAACTTTGTTAGACAAACAAAAATGTGACTTGAAAAAATCCAAATGGCCCTGGAGTGAGGCGCAGGTTGCATATTGTGGTGGACACAAAGGGGTGACACTTCAGCTTAAGCACTGCTCTTGTCTAGACAACATGTAGTGCTTATATTTGTGTTAAAGCATTCATTGTTGTCTTTCTTTTTTGAGTTTTATTTGTATAAAGTATCATAACTGTGGCTCCAAAGAAAGTTAGTGGTACTAGCAATAAAGTTAAGAGGAAAACTGTGAGAACCATTATAAAATTTAAAAAAATCATTGCAAAATCTTTTAAAACTGGAAATAAATGAGTTTGAATGTGCAATTTTTTGGATCTTAGAACCAATTATTTGGTTTTCTGTTATTTTTTATGGAAAAATATGTCCAGTTCTCTAAATTTTTGGTGTTCAAACACAAATTTGGCATGAATTAAGTTTGATAACTAAAGTATCACTGTATAAAATTTGATGTTTGACATTTATGTACACTCATGAAATAACCACTGAAAAAATTTCCTTATTCATCTTTTATTATGGTTCATATCTAAAGTGTTCTCAAAGTTCTAATATTTCGAGATGAAGCCAATTGGAAACAACAGGTTATTGTTGAACTAAGTCAGAAGGATGTGGTCTCATTTCCAACTTCACCCTGTCTCTCTGTTTTTTGGCTGATATGATGTGAGTAGCTTTCCTTTACCATATGAGTTCTGCCTTGGAACCAGCTGACCATCGGCTGAATCTTCTGGAACTGTAAGCCAGAATAAACTGCTCTTCCATTAAGCTGCAGATGTCAAGTATTTTGTTCCAGGAATGGGAAATCTGACTAACAGAAAATTGGTACTGAGGGGAGAAGGGTAAGCCCATTGCTGTTGCTTTACCTGACCATGTGGTTTAGAAACCTTCATAAAGATTTGCAGATGCTGACTACAGAAGCTGAAAGCTGAGCTTTATAGGTGATTCTGCTCAGAGATCAGAAGATCAGAGATCAGAAGATTAGATAGGAATGTGGGCAGTAAAGGCTAGACTCATGGAGCTTCAGTTAGGAGCAAGGATTCTATCAGAATTTGTACTACAGGCCATACACGATGCATTCTGGAAAATAATTTTCTAAAACTTTGTATGATGCTGAATTTAAAGGTGGTGGAATACTTGTTCTGGCAGAGGAAATTGCAAGGCACCAAAATGTTCAGGCTGAGATGTGCATAATATGGGCTGCTTTTATCTAGATATATAGTGCAAATTGGGAAAAAATGGCAGAGCTGAATGATTTGAAATTTCAAGCTCAATAGAAGGAAAATGCCTGAAAGTTGTGGAGGAGAGCATGTTGCTGAAAATATTAGCATTAAATACAAAACCAAGTACTTCATAAAGCGACAAGAAGAAATATGCCTGAAAGCAGCTCAGAAATTGGCCAGACACCACTCTTGAGTCTTAAGGGTACAAAACTGCAAATCTTTCTTTTTAAAGAGAATCCTTGGAATTCCTGCCATCCAGGCCCATGTAGCCATAGGCCAAGGGAACCCAGCTACTATTACCTTGACATCATGCACCTAGTGCAGGATTTTCATGAATGTAGAATGAAAGAGCTATGGGTACGTAGAGGGTTTCACCCAGATTTCAGAAGGCCTGTGAGATCAGCCAGTATGCCTCTAACAAGGAAGTACCTGAAGCTAGAAAAATGAAACCAAATATGCAGTGGAGACTCTAGAATATTGGAGATCGCAGGAATGTGAATGACTGCTAAGGAAAGCTACAGGTACTGAATAAACTCATCTTGAGAGAGGCCATGAGGCTGCAACTGACCCCTCTAGGGCTCATGCCTTACCACGACTTGCCCTGGGTTCTAGGCACGGTACAGGATTTAATGTTTTCCTTGCTGGCATTTTGTCTTGTTTTGCTTTGATTCCTTTCACTCTCCCTGTTCCTCCCTTTTGGAATGGTGAGGTTTACCCATGCCATTATATATCATAAGTCTTTAACTTTTTCATTTTTATAAGAGCTCAGATGTTGCCTTGAGTCTCAGAAGAAATTTTGGATTCAGACTTCTGCAACCTGGAAATGCTAAGTCTGGCTGCTTTTAGAGATGAAGTGAATACAGTTTGCATAATGAGATGTACATGAACCATTTGGGAACCAGATGCAGAATGTTACTTGCCTACCATTCTAGTTCTAGAATGGTCAGTTTCACTTTCTGAGGTTGGGCCTGATTGAAAGGGGTAGGTTACTAAGCTTTGATTCAGAAGAGCATATATTATATTTGCACCTGTCTTTTCTTGTTTCTCTGTTTCTGGGTACCTTAATGTGGGAAGCTCCCCTTCACCAGGCCTTTTCAGGATGGAGTTTATGCCTTGAAACTTGCTGACTATGGTCCACACTTGCTCAAACTGTGAGCCACAATAAACCTCTCTTCCTTTAAGTTGTGAGCGTTTATTTTTTGCCAGCAACAGGAAAATGACTAACATACCTTTGTAATACTCATCTTTCATTCTACCCAAATTCCCCTGTCTCTAGACAATCATTGACCTGTTTTCTGATTTAAGCAGTAGTTTACATTAAATGTTTATATAAATGGAGTTTTATTGGATTATTCCATTCTTTTGATATTTATTAATGTTGTTACACATGTTAATAACCCATTTCTTTTAATTGCTGAACAATAATTTATTGTACTAATAAATTAAAATTTGGTTATCCATTTACATTGTTATGGAATATTCAATTTCCCTGTGAGATGACCTTAAATAGTTAAAAGACTTGTGAATTCTAGGTTGATTCTAGGACTCTCATAATATGTATTTGAACAACATGTTAAACTTCCAACTTGTCCTTAAGAATCCACATAGAACCCAGAGAAGTCAGAATCAAGTAAGTTCTCTGATCCCAGTTTTATTCAGACTAGTTATAGAGAGTGCTCTCAGGCTTTCAGTGGAAGAATTTGGGTATATCTTCTCCTTGTCCACTTACTTGAAGATTTTATGAAGCACTGGCATTATTTCTTACTCTTTAAGAGAAATCACCAGTAAAGACAGCAGGAGCCACTACAAGTGAAGGTTTTTAATTTAGTTATTCATTTTTTACTGATTATATTGATCTATTCAAATTTTCTGTGTCCTTTTGAATCAGTTTTGGTGGTCTTTGTCTTTACAGAAGTTTGTCTATTTCATCCAGGTTGTTTAATTTGTTTGCCTAAATTGTTCAGAATAGTCTCATAATTTTTAAAATTTTTATAAAACTAGTTGTAATGTGGCCCGCTTCAGTGATCAGTTTCCTCTCTCACTCTCTTTTGCTCTTTCTTGCTCTCTCTCTCTGTCTCGCTCTCTGTCTCTCTGTCTCCCTGTCTCCCTGTCTTCTTAGTGGACCTTATTCAAAGTTTGATGAGTTTTGGCCATTTTTGGTTACTTTCTTTCTTTCACTTTGGATTAAATTTTCTCCTTATTTTCTAGGTTCCTAAGTAGGAAATTTGGGGGAGGAATTAGTCACTTGAGATCTTTTCCCTTCTCTAATAGAAGCATGCAAATCTATAAATTCCTCTTTAAGTATTGCTTAGCTGAAAATGGATAAATTTACTGCTGATTATTTTTACTTCAGAAGATATAGTAGTCGTTTGTAAGCTGGTTTTGGCAGAGACTATCCAGATATTTATTCTGTTTGGACACTGAGTTTGAATATTTACTGCCCTGCCAAAGCTACAGTCTTTAATGGCATATACACTGTTTCTTGGAATCTTGTTTTGTCCTAAACATTTGTCTTTTAGAGAAAAATCTCAGAAAACCATTTCCCAAGCTGTCTGCCTCTACTAATTCTGTCTTTCTTGCATTTATGGTTTTCTATGACTTATTGTGTCAGTTGTTTTCCATGATCTATTGAAGCTAAAGAGAAATAAAGAAAGTAAAGGGAATAATATTCCAAGTGATGAAAGGGACCAGAAGTTAGAAGGCTTGGATTTTGTTTCCACTTTCACTGTTCATCATGTCCAGACATATAGTTTGGATTAAAAGAGTGATGTAATTTCAGGGAGACATTCTTATATTATCTTCTTTTCACTCACCTTTGGTTAATGCTATTGACTCTTCAAGCCTTGGTTGGAATATTTCTTTTTCCAGAATACTCTTACCTTTTGCATTTGATCAGACTTTCTCTTTTATGATACCATGTCTTTACTCTGTCATAGAAATTACATACTTTGATATAGATCTTGCTTATTTATGTGTTCTTCATCTTCTCTGAGGACAGTGTCCATCACTTTAGTTTTCAGTGTATCCAGTACATGACAATACTGGTTATTTTTGTTAAATAAAAATAATGAATTCCAAAAATTTAGCTTATTCTCATGTATATTTTTTCACTTATCAGTGTAAATTTATTTTTCACATTATTTCACAAAAGCAGGGTGTTTCTCTGGGAGGGACTCAGGCATATGTTGAGAGACAGCACCAAAAGCAAACTGGGCATAGAAAGTAGAAATGAGCACATCAAAGGCAGTCCACACTAACCTCAGTGTTGGTAATATGGCTGCTCCATTTGTTCCAAGTTCAACATGATTTTTCATAATTCTTATTTTTTGATAAAATCATGATATTTTATGTTTCTGTAAGTTATAAAGTATGGAGAATATATGTTTAACTTACTGATCTCACAGAATTAATGTAGTGATCTATCCAAGAGAAATCCATTCAAGTTTAACATTGTGTCAAGGATGGCTTCATGTTTCAGGATAGTAATGTCTGTAATATGTTTTAGCATGAGAATAATAATAGAAAAAGAAAAGAAAAGTAATTTCTGATTATATTTGCTATAGTTTGGATTTGAATGTCCTTTAGAAGCCCATGTATAAAGTTTTGGCCTTCAGTCTGTCATATTGTTGGAAAGTTGTGGAATCTTTTTTGATGTGGATTCTAATGAGACATCTTATTCATTGTGTACTTGGCTTTGAAGGGGATAATAGGACCACAATCTTTACCTCTGTCTTTTACTTCAGGATATAAGTGAGTAGTTTTGCTGAGTCACTCATTTTTCCCATGATGTACTACCTCATGATGGCCCCAAACAACTGGTCTAGTTGATCATGGACCATAACCTCCAAAACTGTAAGCCAAAATAAAACTTCATACTTTTTCCCCCTAGTACTAGGGATTGAAATTTTTATTGAGTTATGTACCTAGCACTTCATTTATTTAATTAATTTTTATTTTGAGAAAGGATCTAACTAAATTACTAAGTTGCCAAGAGGAGCTAATAATGACTTCTCATAAAGAGGATAAGCATAAGGTCCAGAGAATTTCAGAGTCTGACAGGTCATTGATTTGTTGTCTAATATCCTGGACAACTATCGAGATATTAGCAGGAGGATCAAGAATGTACATACAACATTCAATTTTTGCAATTGCTGCAAGTATCTCCTATGCTGCTGTTAGAATGTCTAATGCCAACTATTTTGAAAGAAAGAGATATGGTAGCCACTGTTGCTTTCCTGTTGTCTTGTTGTGAAGTTCTGTGTTGCTTGCATTTTCTGCTCTGATTTGATTTGTTCCATTCTGTTTTGTTTTATTCTCTTTAAAATAAATAAAATAAAAAAGAATGTCTAATGCCATCTGATTTTTTTTATGTGGAAAAAAAATCTTAATTTTTACTCTGGGAATACCACTGAGATGAACACCACTTTTTACCTTGATAGTTAATTTTACATTTTTAAAAGCTGTTTGTTAGTGTCACTTGCTAATTTTTATCAACCTAGTTATCTTCCTTTTAACTGTACAACCTCTGTGTACATTTGATACACTTTTATATCACAAATTTTACAAAATTTCTAACTTTTATGCTTTATCCTTTTAGCTTTATTTGGTAGTATTTAAAACAAAATCATCAAAGATAAATTTGAATGTTCAGTTTACCAATACTTTGTTTCTAGCAGTCCTCTGATACTTTGAAACATTTTCTGTTTTACTAAAGTGAAATTTTGTTTTTCATCTTTACAAAATACATGCTTATACCAAAAATTAAACAGAAATAAAGTAGGTACAGTAAATATCTTTATCATATGGACTTTCCTATATAATAACACATTTTTTTCCTCTATTCAAGCTTCCTCTGACAGCCCTTAGTGAAGAATTATAATTTTCACCATAAAGGTTCCATAAAACAATTATTTGTTCCTAGCAAATCTAGTTCTTGATGCTTCTGGGAAGAAGATATTTTCTTCAATATTTTCTAGTTGATTGTTGGTGCAAAACAAAGTCATTTATTTTAGATATTATTTAACTGGAGATACATTTTTGATTAAAAATTGAATAAAACAAAAAAGATGTGTTTCCATGTGAAGATTCTGCCATATCCATTTCCCTTCCAGAGTATCCCTCCAGGGCAAATCTGATGATCCATTTCAGCATTAATCTTCAGAGCTCCTACATTCATCTCACTACTAAGATTTCCCTTCATTATGGACATTCTGATGCTGACCAAGTTGGAAGGCAAACCTGGAAGCTTTCCCACAGACATTACACACATGAGGTTTCTTCCACATGTGAACAGTCTGGTATATAATACAGTCAGAACTAAAGCTGAAGCCTTTGCCGCACTCTACACATTGGAAAGGTTTCTCCCCAGTGTGACTTCTCTGATGCCGAATTAAATGAGCATTAACATGGAAGGCTTTTACACATTCCTTACACTGAAAAGGTTTCTCTCCACTATGAATTCTCTGGTGCACAATATAGTCAGAACTACAGCTGAATGCTTTTTCACACTCCATACATTTGAAAGGTTTCTCTCCAGTATGTATTCGCTGATGCCTAATTAACTTGGCATTGATACTGAAGGCTTTGCCACATTCTTTGCATTGATAAGGCTTTTCTCCAGTATGGATTCTGTGATGATTAAGTAAGTTTCTTTTGGAAGTAAAGCATTTCCCACATTCATTACATTCAGATGGTTTCTCTCCAGTGTGAATTCTCTGGTGCTGTATTAGTTTTGCATTAACACTGAAAGCCTTTCCACACTCATCACACTTATAAGGCTTTTCCCCAGTATGGATCCTCAGATGTTGTCAAAGCTGAGAGTTACACCTGAAGGCTTTCCCACATTCATTACATCCATATGGTTTCTCACCAGTGTGGATTCTCTGGTGCTGGATTAAGTTCCCTTTAACAGTGAAGGCTTTTCCACATTCACTGCACCCATAGCGTTTCTCACCATTGTGTATTCTTTGATGCTGAATGAGTTTTGCATTATTATTGAAAGCTTTTCCACACTCTTTACACTGATAGGGCTTCTCTCCAGTATGGAGACTCTGATGCTGCCTAAGCTGAAAGCTGCACCTGAAGCCTTTCCCACACTCACTGCATACGTAAGGTTTCTCACCAGTGTGGTTTCTCTGATGCTGAATTAATTTTGCATTAACATTGAAAGCTTTCCCACAGTCACTGCACTCATAAGGTTTCTCTCCAGGGTGGACACTCTGGTGTATAATATATGCAGAACTACAGCTAAAACCAGTTCCACACTCCTGGCACTGATAGAGCTTCTCTCTTGTATGGATCCTCTGATGCCTACTAAGACTCCCATTAACACTAAAGGCTTTCCCACAAACCTTACATTGATAGGGCTTCTCTCCACTGTGGATTGTCTGATGTGTGATATAATGGGAACTGTAACTAAAGCACTTCCCACACTCTACACTTTTGAAGGGTTTCTCCACACTATGAAGTCTTTGATGCCAAATTAATTCTGTGATAACAGTGAAGGCTTTGCTACACTCCATACACTGATAAGGCTTCTTCCTGGTATAGTGTTCTAGATGCTGATTATGTTGAGAGTCAAATCTAAAGGTTTCCACTAAATCTTCACATTTCATAGGTCTTTCCACAGTATTAATTATTTCATGCTTCATAAGTTCTGTGTCAAAGCTGAAAGCTTTCTTCAGTTCTATACAACCAGAAGGCTGCTGTTCAGTGGAGATACTATGATGCTGGGATAAGTTTGGACTGTGACTAAAGGAACACTCCTCCATGGAGCTTGTTTCATCTTTCACTGCTCCCTCCATGTTGCTTCTGTTTTCCTTCTTTACCTTTCCTACTGAACTGACTTCTTGTTGTTGCTGTGGGATATAGGTTTCTGAAAAGTCTGTTTCCAGGCAAATGTCCCTTGGAAGTACAAATGATGTGCCATCCTTTTCTTTATACATTTCCTTTGTCAAATTACTGTTTGTCTGTATGTCAGTATTTACAGTCCAGAGACCCTGTGAGCCTGTTTCTGTTACAGTGGCCAGTGGAGATGAGCCCTTCTTCAGCTCACCACATCTCTCCAGTTGTGAGATCATAGCAGGTTTGAGAAGTGGAAACCGCAGGGAGGCCACATTCCCATAATTCTCCAGCATGACATCCCTGTACAAGGCTCTCTGTGCAGGGGACAGGCTATCCCATTCTGTCTCGGTGAAGTACACAGCCACATCTTCAAAGGTCACCAACTTTTGAAGCAACAGGTTCCTGCTGCCCTAGGGCCAATTCCATGGATGAGGCCCTGGGGCCAGGTTGTGAGGAGCATGGGTGCCATCACCTAGTGTCCCTTTCAGAGAAGGGCCAGAGCTCTTCCTTCAGAGTCCTGAGAGTCTTCATGAACCCTAATGTCTCTGTGGAGGTTTGGCAGGTCAGCCTTCTGCATGGTCCAGGCTTACTCCACAGCGGGCAGCTCTGCGGCACCGCTGGAAATCTGCCATCTGATTTTGGAAGATGACTAGTCTCATTAATTTAATTTTTTATTTAGGAGAGACCAGCTGAAATGTCATTTAAGGCATGCTGAGTATTGTTCATTAAGGTCCCAATATGTATTATACAACCTTTTCTCTGGATAAGAGCTGGTGGATTCCAGTAAAAGGAATGAAAAGGAATATAGCATATTTTTTATTGATTTTATCTGTATGAGTAGTTGGGGTTTGGCATCCTGTAGGCAAGAACAAATTTTCAAAGAAATTAGAGCATGTATAATTAAAATATTTGAGCTGATGTGTAAATTTAGAAACTGTTTTTAAGGGATAGCAATTGTAACCCACGGGATCTTAGACCTATTTACTAATGGAGCCTGACACTTTGTCATAAGTCCTTCTATGTTAGTTATAATTGTCTCTAAATTTTTGATGACTTATGGGAACCAGATTAATACATTATTTTGACCAATGAAAAACTCTTAAATTTTATACATGAACAGCAATATGTATTGCATTTATAAAATCAAGTCTCAGCATAATTTTGATTAGTTGGCAACTGGATATATACAGTATTTAGATGGGATAAAATCTCTCCAAGACGGGAGGTAGGCTTTTATATATAATTAAAAGGAATGAGTAAAGAGAAAGATATCTCAGTTACAGTTTAAGCAAGATATTTTTTCTGGTGATGATTTTTACTGAAATAATGCCTTGGTCATGGTTGGAGAAGGACAAAGAGACTTGTGCTAATGTCCAGCAATAGGCTGGTTTTTTTTGTCTATAGTCATAATTACTCAGGGCTTATCCATGGAGATGACAGTCTGGCCAGAGAAAGGAGGCAGAGTGTCCCAAGACCTTTCAGTCTTGCTAGACCACCTGGAAAGATGAATACTGGCTCTGGGGCCTCTGCTTCAAAGTGTGGTCTTCTAGTGATTGGCTTTACAGCCAGGGCATACCTTGGGGGAGGCCTCTTAAGGCAGTTTCTCTTAAGGTGGCCTGGCTTTTCAGAATCAGACTTAGGGTGGTTTTTTTTTTTTTGGCCACATCAAAGGTAGCAACTTTTTGGTCTCTTTGTTTTCTCTCTTTGGCTTTGTCCCAGTCCCAATTATAGAATATTAAGGAGAAGTTTTTATTAAAGTATCAAGTGAACTATCTAGAACAAAAGCTATCTTCTGTAACTTTTTTCTAATATATGTAGCTGACTGGCTAACAAAAGTATTTTTAAATTTAGTCTGTCCTTCCACTGAATCAGGAGCTATGGACATATTTTTATCAGTGCCTCTAGTAAACAGTCTAAGAAGGCAGAGAGATTTTCATTTTTCTCTGATAAATAAATGACAGTTTAAAATACCTGGAGGGCTTGGGTTTTGTCCTTCTTAGACCTTCAAAAATACACACTTGAAAATATCTCATGCTCCAATATCCCATCTGGCTGTGCAGCCAGAAGAGGTCTTGGATCAGGACTGCTTGTCTTGAGTGGTGACTGCTTGGGCTCCAGTGGGAACTGGTTGTTCCCCTGGCTGTTGATCTTCTGGGTATTTAAAATTAACAATATGATGTTCATCTCCAGATGTAATGGCAGCTCATAATACTGCTTGTCTCTCATTAGAAGTCAATGTTTGATTTAAGATTAATTCTCAACTTTGTGTACTCCATGTCTCTGTTCAATGACCTCAGTGGAAGACCACCAAATGATACAGGGAAAAGAAATTTGCAACCTTCTAGATATCTGGTATAAGTTTGTATCTCTAAAATTGAAGAATGACTTTTAGGAATAATGAAGGTTAAGAACAGAATATATTTATTGTGGGAAAGAAAGCTCATGTTTGAGAGAGACAGAGACAGAAGAGTTCCTGAGTATGTTGCCCTCTTGGAGCAGTTTATTTTCCTGACTATATCTCCTTTCCCTACTATACTGTACTCTATCTTTTACCCATCACCATGAGCTTACTGTAGGCATAAGTAGACAGCACTATTCTTTTTCAATTATGATGGAAATCCAAAAACCTTGTCTCCAATATTTCTTAATAGATAGGAATTTTTTGTTTTAAAGCATTTTATGTGCAATATCTCTTTTAATCCTTGCAACAGTCCTGATTGCAGATAGTAAATATAAGTCACTGAGAGCACTAGTAAACTGGTCAAGCTCAAACATCTTGGGGCCAAGGAGAGGCCTGTGATATTTATGCTCTCAACCTTCTTAACTGTTATACTGTGCTCTTCCTCTTAGATAGCTAACATTTATTATTGCCAACAATTTTGGGTGTTTATCATATTTCAGAACTCATACTATGTACTTTATTCACAACATGTTATTATCAATGTCTTTGTAAAAGGTACTATTATTATCTATATTATATTTCTAAACCTGAAAAACAGGTTTAGAGAGATAAGATAACTTTATTAAGGCCACTTAACAATTGGAGTGCTGAAATGTAAGCATAGATCTATCTGATGACAGAAATTATATTATCCCATGATGATTTAAAAAAATTCAACTAATTTTAGTGTCCTAGATAAGTTTACAATTATAGGCAAGTTTTATAAATTTCTGAAAGACTAATAGGAAGAAATACACTTGAAGAGGACTTGAAGGGGAGGCAGTGTGCTGTATTTTGCAGCATATTGGGCCATGTAGAAAACAACACAGTAAGGTGAGAGACCTATCCCTACTGTGAACTAATTATATGACTTTGTATAAATTAGTTAAGCACTCTGGATTAAAAATTTACCCATCAGGGATTGCCTGAACTCAGTGGCTTGAGCCAAAGTCATGCACAGCAAACTCCGGTCAGGCCTGCAACCTCAGGACCTTGCTTGGAATCTGGTAGGACCTTGATCAGCATCCCCAATCAGTTGTGGATCATTGGGTAGGTCCCTCAGGGTCTGGGTGGGCCCTGCCCAGTGACCTCAAGTGGCTGGGTAATTTCCCGGCTTGGTGGCTCAAACTGAAGGTGTGCACAGCAGACAGCAGCCAGCCCTCCAACCTTGGAACCTCTGGGAGCCTGGTAGGACCCTGCCCAGCATCCCAAATCAGCCACAGACTTTGGGGTAGGTCCCTTGGGCTATATTGGGCCCTGCATAGTGACTGAGTTGCCAGGGAATTGCCTGAGCTAGGTGGTGCTAGCCAAAGGTACACACAAGGAAATCCATTCAGCTGTGCAACCTTGCTTGGAACCTTGTAAGTCCCTGCTCAAAGACCCAAAGCAGCTGTGGAGCTTTGGTGTGCCATGTGGCATGAGCTGAAGGCCTGCAGCGTACTCCATCTAGTTGTTCAGCTGTTAAAGAACCCGGTAGAGTACCGCCCATGAAACCTCAATCAGCTGGGAAGCTTCACATTACCATGTCAGGTGTGTTGAAGGTCCACCCAGTGTATTCCTCACATTTGAGAAGCCTTCCAGTGCAACTAGGGACTTGGTAATGCCTGATGGCCTCCACTCAACTGAGGAAACTCCCTGCAGTATGGATAGATATTCTTAATTCAGGAAGCAACTGAGACCTTACATTCAGCTTCTCCAAGGAATACAGGAAAATGACAAAATGAAAGAGCAAAATGCAATCTCAAACCTCCAGCCCATTCCAAACAAGGCTAGGAGACATGGACATAGAAGAAAATATAAGCCATACACCTGAAACATCTGAAATGATAGCAATTGAAGTAAAAGAATTTTATGAAGCTATAAAGGAATTCAATCAGAAATAATCTCCCAGGTAAAAAAAGAAATGATAAATGTAATAAAAGAAATGCTGAACACATCTAAAGAAGACATAGTTTAAAAAATTAAGGAATACTGCAAAAAGATGAAAGCCTTGAATGAGCAATATAAGAAAGAAACAGAATGCATGAAACAGAATCAAAGAGATGTCCAGGAAATTAAAAATTCCATCAAAAACTGGCAAAACCACCTCAACTAAAGTAAGCATAGACTTTCAGATTTCAAAGACAAGTTTTCAACTAGTGAACAGGAAAGACCTTTTAAAAATAACAAGGAATCAGGAAATAATAATTCAACAGCTGCAAGATGATGCAAAGAAAAACAATGTAAGATTGACAAATGTCAACAAAAAAGGTGACAACACAAATGATATCAAAAGCTTATTTACAGATGTAATACCTGAAGGTTTCTCAAACATGGGAATGGAAACTGACATACAGATAAGTGAAGCATATCAAACTCCATTCGGCCATAACCAAAATAAATCTACACCTAGACATAAAATGATCAATGTCTCAGAAATTCAGCATAAGAACAGAATATTAAAAGCTGCTAGAGAGAAGCATAAGATATCCTATAAAGCAAAGCCCATCAGAATCACAGCAGACTTCTCAACACAAATGATAAAGTCAAGAAGAGCATGGAGTGATGTATTTCAAGTCCTGAAGGATAACAACTTCCAACCGAGATTGATGTACCCTGCAAAACTGTCCTTCAAAACTGATGGAGAAATAGTATACTTCCATGTCAAAGAACAGCTGAAGAACTTCATGACCACCAAACCAATCCTGCAAAGAATACTGAAAGATATTCTAGATACACATAAAAATAACTATGATGTCAAGATCACCAACAGAATAAAACCACTAAGCAAGGCATAGAATTAAAAAAGTAAAGAACCAACATCAGAAAGATAACATGACAAAAACAAGCCAATATATATCAACTATAACCATTAATGTAAATGGCCTGAATTTACCAGTTAAAAGAAACAGACTGGCAGAATGGGTCAACCATATGCTGAATACAAGAAACCCATCTAACCCAAAAAGAAACTCATAGACTGAAAGTCAAAGGATGGAAAACAATACTTCATGCAACAGGAATCTCCCTACCCCTAAAAAGCAAAGGTAGCTATTCTGTTTGCAGACACCGTGAACTTTGAACCAAGAATGATCAAAATAAATGGAGAAGGTCACTACATACCAATTAAGGGGAAACTTCAGGAAGAGATAACAATCTTAACTATATATGCACCAAATATGGGAGGACCCAGCTATATAAAACAAATATTAATAGAAATGAAAACTCAAATAAGCAATAACACAGTTATAATGGGAGACCTTAACACTCCATTGACACAAAGATACATATCAACTATGCAGAAAAGCAGCAAAAGAATAACAGAACAAATCAAACATGTGAACAAATGGACTGATAAGACTTATACAGAGTGCTCCACCCAACAACATCAGAATATACATTCTTCTCAGCTGTGCATGGGACATTCTCTAAAATAGACCATATACTAGCCCACAGAACATGCTTAAGTAAACACAAAAGAATTGAAATTATCCCATGCCTATTATCTGAACATTGTGCCAGGAAACTAGAAATTAATGACAAAAGAAACTGCAAAACCTCCATAAACACATGGAAATTAAATAATACACTCCTGAACAATCAATAGGTCACAAAGAAAATTAAAGTAGAATTTAAATAATATCTAAATATGAAAGTAGAAACACAACTTATTGGAACCTGTAGGATGCAGTGAAAGAAGCTCTCAGAGGGAAATTTATTGCAGTAAATTTCCACATCAGGAAAACAGAATGAACACAAATAAACAACCTGATGCTACACCTCAAATATCTAGAAAAAAGAAGAGCAAGTCAAGCCCAAAGGCCCCCCCCCAAAAAAGGAGGAAAGTATAAAGATCAGAACAGAATTTAATGCAATAGAGACTAAGAAAACAATACAAAGAAGTAATGAATTGAAGAGTTGGTTCTTTGAAAGAATAAATAAAATTGATGAACCCTTAGCCCCCATATCAAAAAAAGGAAAAGAAAAACTCAAATTCAAGTGTAAGGAATAAAAAAGGAGAAATCACTACAGACCCTGTAGAAATACAGATCATCAATACCTACTTTGAAAACCTTTACTCTCATACATCTGATAACACAGAAGAAATGGACAGATTGCTAGAAACCTATCAAATCTGCATTAAGTAGATGTGAAACTGCTGAGTAACCCTATTTCAATTAATGAAATTGAAAATGTAATTAAAACCTTACCAATAAAGAAAAGCCCAGGTCCTGAGGAATTTGTTGCTGAATTCTATAAGAAATTCAAGGAAGACTTAATTCCAACACTCCTCAAACTCTTCAATGAAATTGAAAGGGAAGCAATTCTCCCTGACTCATTCCTTTAAGCCAGTATTACCTTAACACCAAAACTAGAGAAAAACCCAACCAAAAGAGGTTGGGTCTACAGGTCAATCTCCCTAGTGAACATCAATACAAAAATTCTCAATAAAATACAGGCATACAGAATGCAGCAAATCATCAAAAAGATACACCATGACCAAGTGGGATTTATCCAAGGAATGCAAGGATGGTTAACATATGAAAATCATAAATGTAATACACCATATCAATATTTCCAAAGATTATAATCACATGATTATTTCAGTAGTTGCAGAAAAAGCTTTTGACAAGGTCCAACACTCATTCATGATAAGAACCATACAGAATATTTAAATAGATGGTATTTACCTCAATGTAATAAAAGCCATGCACCACAAACCAATAGCCAGTATGATATTAAATGACCAAAAACTGAAAGCTTTTACCCTAAAATCAGGAACAAGACAAGGATGTCCATTATCACCAATCCTATTCAATACAGTGCTGGAAATATTAGCCAGAACAATTAGGCAAGAGAGAGAGAAAAAAGTAATAAGGATAGGAAAAGAAGAAGTTAAATTATCATTATTTGCAGATGACATGATACTCTACATAAAAGATCCCAAAACTCCATTGCAATACTTCTAGGTATAATAAGTAAATTCAGTAATGTAGCTGTATATAAAGTCAATACTCAAAAATCAATAGCACTCCTCTATGCAAACAACAAACTCACTGAGAGAGAAATAAGAGAAGCCACACCTTTCACAATAGCATCTCCTCAAAAAAGGAATTAATCTAATAAAGGAAGTAAAACAGCCATTCAGTTAAAATAATAGTACTCTGAGAAAAGAAATTGAAGAGGACTTCAGAAAATAGAAAGACATTCCTTGTTCATGTATAGGAAGAACAAACATTGTCAAATGATTATTATCCCAAAATTTTATACAGATTTCATACAATTCCAATCAAAATACCATTAATATACCTCAGAGATCTAGAGAAGTCACTCCTAAAATTTATCTGAAACCCAAAGAGACCTAGAATATCAAAGGCAATTCTGTTCAACAAAGGCAAGGCAGGAGACATCACAATCCCTGACTTGAAGTTATACTGCAAAGCCATTATGATAAAATGAGCATGCTACTGGAATAAAAACAGACCTGAAGATCAATGAAATAGATTAGAAAATACAACCACAACTACAAA